>CABHPQ010157241.1:37083-48931 GCA_902168405.1 Peromyscus aztecus | reverse complement strand
TGTGTGTGTGTGTGTGTGTGTGTATGTATATATATATGTATATATATGCATGTACATCTATAGAGGGAAATTTATATAGCAATTTTGCAGAAATTGTAGACTAATTCTGGACATCTACTTTTATATTTAGGAGTTTAAATGTTTAAAATTTCACAGACCCAGAGCTTAATATAAGAATGTGATTTTGATTAACTTTCACTCAGAAATAAGTAGAGAGAACAATTTTTATGAGCAAACCATATTACAAAAGATGTTTATCTCCACAACTGAAAAAAGATATGCAATGCTAGCTTCTGATAGCAAAGTGAATAACTGTTTAACCAAAATGTAAAAGTAAAAATAGTAAAAATTAAAATGGAATATGAATGAACATATACACTGTTGTTTGAAAAAAAAAACTCCCATCATTTATCAAAAACCATGGAGAAAGGCTAAGATAATAAAGTGGGCAAAATTCTCAAATACCAAATACCTGTCTACCTTAATGGGGCTAAGATCCCGTTGAGGAAAGAAGTAAAGACAGCTAGGTTTTGTTTGTTTGTTTGCTTTGTTGTGTTAAATTGCAACATATTTTGTAACAATATATTATGAGTACCATTTGCAGGAAGATCAGAAATTATGGATGATGGATATGACAGGCTGGAGGGAGAAGGTAACCTTCATGCAGGAGACAGTATATGATCCAAAATGAAAAGGTGTGGGCTAATGAGAAAGGCCTGGGGACCTGAGTTTGATTCCCCAGACCCCACATGATGGAAAGAGAGAAAGATGAAAAGAACTCACAAAATTTGTTCTCTGACCTCCGCATGTGTGCTGTGGCATCTGATGCAGTCACCAACACACATGCACCAACACATGCAAGCATACTAGACAAACAAAAATAATAATAAAAAACATTCAGAAAAACTATGAAATCTGTAGGGTTTATAGTGGCGCTATAGTGGAGCTCAAATGGTGAAGCAACAGTAGCTTCAAAGGACCTAATGTGAGTTGATGCCTGGTTCCTGAAGGGACCAACGTAACACCGATAACTAAGACAGAGGATATAGGAGGAAACTCTTAAAATCAAGACAGGGGAGAAGAACTGGTGGGTATTATTATATACGAGTATTTCATCCTTTGAACACTAAAGACAATCCCAAGTTTATAAAAAAAAAGCAGAAGATATACTGAGTAAATATTGGTAAAGTATTTGGCAGAAGTCACTTACCGGTTACCAAGGTCTAGGAGATTTAGAACATTCCTTTCTAGTGGAATCATAATACTGTACTAACAACATCATTTTTCTTTATAATACACATCCTTATTCTGTTTAGAACATGGTTTAATAATATAAAGCATGCTGGGATAATACTGCTTTTTCTGGTACCATTCTAAGGGGTATTGAGGCTTTAGGTACAGGAGAAAGTTAGGGGTTGGAAGGGATGCTCATTGAAAATGAGAATATCATTTAAAATTTCTTATGTGAAATATGAGCATAGATCTGGGAACTCAACACAAATTTATTATTTTATAATGCTCTAGTTCAAAGATTAGGCAAGAGTCTTTTTAGTGAGCTAAAATTAAAGGCATCAACAATGCATTATTCTTTTTTGAAAAATCTTTAGTAGATTTTTTTTTTTGTGGGCTTCCCAGCTTTCTCACAGCTGCATACATTTCTTGTGTTTTTATCTTATGGTGTCTTTTCTCTAATGTCAGTGTTAGATATCTCCCACAATCCCTCCATAAAGCATTTCATTGTGCTTTTCTTTTCTTTCGATTGTGATGGTTCTTATGATTCCTGGCTCATGCACATGGCTCCATATACAGTCTTCATTGTTAGTGACTCAGCCTGGTGGGCTGTAGGTTTCAACTGGACAAAAATAGGAAATTCTGTGGGAGACCATCATTGGACATCTAAGAAAGAACAGATTAAAGAAATGCTACCTGGAATCAAGGATGTTGGATTCCCAAGTCCTTTTGACCAAGACATAGAAAAGTTACAAACATGAATTCTATCTAAAATAAATGAACCTTACTCACAGTACTTAAGGTTTTTGTTAAATCTTTAGTTCTCTCTCTCTCTCTCTCTCTCTCTCTCTCTCTGTGTGTGTGTGTGTGTGTGTGTGTGTGTGTGTGTGTGTGTGTGTGTGTGTGTTACATAACATCTTCAGCATACAGGATACCAGGGTACCTTGGCCATCTCCACACATTCCTGCTCCTCTTTCCCATACTATAAAAAGGTCATATCCATACTGCTTCCTTTTCTGTCAGCCCTAGTAAAAACAAAACAACCAAATCCTTTCTGATTAACTAAACAGCCCAGTCCACATCTCAGTCATGTTGGAATGTAGGTGGTGAATATTGAATAATAAGTCACATTCACAATTTTGTAAGAATTTTGAAGTACAGATTTGAAACACACAAATCTTAATGATCAGAGGAAATCAGGCAGTGGTGGAATTTTAAAACAGAGCTGGAAGAAGGGAGATATGAACAGGAGCATCTTAGGACCAAGAGCTAAACTAATGTCCCCAAAGACAGCAAGAGATTGGCCCTGAATGAAATACTACCTGTTAGTAAACTTTGATTTATTTACTTGTTACCTGGATGTGTTCTTCAGGAGAGTTCTGCTACACACTCACATTTTATATGTTATTGAAAGATCTTGAAGCCTGCAACTGCTCTAGTTTGAAAATGCTCTACTGAGTTGTGCATGTGGTAGCTCCACACTGCTAGATTTCTCTTATTAGAGGTTTTTTGATAATGTGACCATGCTCATTGAAGTTCTTAGCATTTTCTACTGTCTCTTAATTAGCTCTATTTTCAGAGATTCTGAGTGACTATTTTTATAATAAACTAATACTTTAGATGAGTCAAAGTTAATGCAATTTTAAACTGCCACCTCTATTCGACAGCTTCTCAGCTTGTTCGTGTGTGCTGGGTGACTTTATTTTTCAGCTACATTTCATTAATACCACAAAAGCTTATTTTATCTGTGCTTAATAATGTTTGTTGATAACATTGTGAATTTGAGCCATCATCAAATATGATATATTTCTGGTAGATATAAATGTTAGAAAGGGGACTTTTCCTATATCCTGAACATTTAGGGAGTTGGTGAATACTAATCTGATTCTGGAGCCTTCAGAAAATGTGCCATGTTTCTTTTCTCAATTATTTATTTTTTATTATGATAGAAATTCTGAAGGAGTGCATTATATCTATTTGGCAGTAACTAATAATTAAAGAGGCTGAAGGTGAAAAAGATAACCTTGAAGCTAGGGACCATTCTTCCTATGTGGGAATATACTACTCCTATGTGCAAGGCTGGTGTTTTGTATTCAAATTCATTTAACTGATGGTAGGTTTGATTCTCATCCCTGATAAGAACTAAAAAGAAGAGGAGTGGGCTTCCTGTCTAATGTCTGTAGCCTGGTGAATTTAGTACTCAGAATCCTCTTATTGACTACAACCACTCTGGAGGCAGAGCAGCATGGGGCTTAATCACATGGGAAGTTTCTGTGGTATGATCTACTTAAGTATATAGAGCAAATCTTCCTGTTGTCCACTAGGTGTGTCCACTGATAGCCTAAATTGAATTTGACAATTCATTGAAAACAAAAGAATTTCCTGGGGGATAAGAAAGAAGTAAATTGCTTAGAGCCATGATGAAAACCTAGGTGTTATCCAGTAATCAACAGGGTGGAAGTAGATAATCAAGTGCTGAAAATTATAGTCTGACACACACACACACACACACACACACACACACACACACACACACACAGCAGAGAGAGAGAGAGAGAGAGAGAGAGAGAGAGAGAGATGCACACACACATTCAACTTACACACATGCACTCGCCCATGCATGTACACTCTAGAACATACACGAAATAAGTACATAAGTTAAAATACTTAAAGTTAGAGGAATGGAAATGATGTAAAAATAATGTGCTTGTATATGAAATCATTCAAATATTATTTTTAAATTTTAGGATTTTTTTAAGTTTACCTGGAGAATCAATTGGAGGGAGGCAGAAATATTTACCTACAGAGAAAATGGACGAAATGCTCACTTTGAAACATAAAAATAAGGAAATACAAAAGGATAAAGGTAAACCTTGACTTAACCAGACATAATTATTTTTAGGAAAAGTGAGTAATAGAGAAAATTGGTTTTATTTTATACCAACAAATGTTAAGCATTTTCACATGATTTCTAACTTCCTGTTTACACTACCAGATTGTTTTCAGAATCCATGCAATTTACTTGAAGCCACAAGGGTCACCGGGTGTGAAACACTCACCACTGTTGACTACAGAGAAGCAAACAATGCTGAGCTGAACTGAGGCACCTGCCTCAGCTTAGACAACATCAGCTGCTCAACACTGAACATTCCGTCAGAAAATATCCCAGAATAGATTACCAAGTGAAAATAAAATACATCACCATCCTTTTCTCAGTCTCAGAGAATCATGTCAATATAGAAATGAGAGCAAAGAACAAATATTTACAGTTTTGTAGAATCAGGCACAGAATGTGAATAAGGCTGATGTGTTGAGAACATTGATGTATCCATAGGCTTTTGCCAAAATGTGGTGAAATCATGTAATTAAGCTTCTTGGAATTAACTATGTGAAAGGAGAAGAGTAACAAAGTCGTGGACTCTCCTGAATTAATAAGCTTAAAAGGCAAAGATAATAAAGTCCAAGATTTAAAAACTAACCCAAAAATGCCTTCAAATATTTAAACTTTTAACATACACACACTCACACAAGAACTCTCTAGAGTGTTCATGTTAAGTTGACGAAGTGCTTTTCATCTCAGTAGTAGGTAGAAATTCTCTAAAGGCCAAGCCGTGACCTATGGAAAGAGGCTAATGAAGTAAGCTTGGATGGAGGACATTTATTTATTTATTTATTTATTTAGTTAGTTAGCTAGTTATTTTGACCTGGACTTTATGTCTTATTATCAGTGTGATACACAAGGGCAGGGTTAGCCACAGAATGTGACCTCCAGCCTTAGGGGTGGGGTAGAGTTTACACACAGCAGTATTGTCTCATGCAACAGAAGCTAGATTTCAACATTAAAGCTTCAATTCTATCTTTCTAGGGAGCTCTATTAGGAGATATGGAAGGACCATGTTGGTCAGAGGAAGATGTACAGGTCAGTGTGGCTGACATAGACAGGGCTCTGGGGTCTGAAATCATGCTTGTGGAGTTGAGTGTGAATTTACCTCCTCCACTGGCTTGCTGGAGTCCCTGAAAGAAGTGTACAAGGAAGAGTCTTGGGTAGTGTTAGGTCTAGAATGATGGAGGTAGATAGAAATAAAAGAAAGCAGACAGGCATCTCTAGAATCAGAATCATCCTTCTAATAGGAACAACTCTAAGCCACAATCTCTGTGGAAATGGAGACTGTGTGTGCAAGTTTGGGAGTCTTGGGGTTTTCAGATGGAAAATGGGGAACTTTGGAGATGGAAAAACTGGTCTGCAGGTCTGTTCCCCTGCAGTCAGGAAGTAGTAGACACCAGTGGGCTGGTTTGTGGATGTGCTTAGCAGGACACTTCCACAGCTGTCATCAGTTAGGTCAATGTTCTGATCTACAGCTTTTCAGGCCATCTGAGGCATTTCGGGAATTAACCCTTCATTCCAGACTCTGAGGACAGATGAAAAAGTAGGGTGCAAATATTCTCCTACTGGCTACTTCCTTGGAGGTTGAAACAGGATGGTTTTGGTTACATAGTGAAACAGATTCTTCAAGGAGGTTGTAGAGGGAAGGGATAGTAGAATGGAAGTGGCACAGAATAAAGCCAGTGAGAGGAGGTGGGTGTCCATAGATAGGGCACCATTTATAGGGTAGAGGAAGGATTTGTATTGTGTCTCAAAGAGCAGTGTTTACTAGGCAGAGACGAGTAGAATCACAATGGGAAGGATGTCAATAGTTAGATAAGTTGGAGGAGAGGAATAGCTCATCATAAGAGATTGGGAAAAGAGTAGGAAGATGGTAAGAAGCTAGAAAAAAGTGGAGTTGTCTTCGGAGGTCTGTTATGGATTTAGGAGTTGATAAGGTATCAGACATTTTGCAAAGATGTAGCCTGAGACCACTGTAGATCCATAATGATGAGAAGTCAGGAGCAGCCCTGAAGTGATGCACAGACAGACCCAGCAGTCGGATGAGTAGGTGGGATTGGCTGCCTTGAGGAGCTGATGAGTTCTGGCTAAGGGTACTCAGCTGTCTTATGCAGAGGTTAAAGCGAAATATAAGAGTAGAGTCCATAGAAGATCATAATCATGGGAACAAGGAAAAAAGTAAAGGGTTGTGGCTAGTAAGAAGACAATTTTTCTTTGAAAAAATAGAGATGGTGTGTGACCCTAACAGGGGTGAAGTAAGGGTGTCAATGTATGAATCTAAGGATTGTAGTACAGAATATAAAAGAATTCTTAAAGAAAACTTTCCTTCCAGGTCTAATTATTTGGGGTGACAGGGACAGGGGTCAAAGGTTTATGGACAAGAGTCTAGGGAGGGAGGGCAGAAGAGGACAAGGGCAGGGCACAGAGTTTAAGACATCAAAAGCCTGACGCTAGGAAGCTGGGCTTAATCTTTCAGGGGTTTCTTTCCCAGTCGACCTGGAGGACCTCTGCTCCTCTCAGGCATGCTGGTTTTTGCTCAAGTTACCCAGAAGCCCTAGCAAGAGGCTTACTGGACCACAGATTCCCTGGGGAGTTTTAATGGTAGTGTTAAGTAGATGCTTGTTTGTCATATATAGTATGCAGAATTTGTGGGGCGTTTACCCATCACCTCCACAGCTTCCCAGAGTTTTCTTGAGTGTGAGCAGCAGGAAATATTAGATAGAAGGATTTATTGAGGAGAATATCACGGAGATAAACAGATAGAAAATAAAGGATAGCCTCGAGAGGGCCTGGAACTTTTCCAAAGGGCCCTGACTGTCTCTGCCCCAGGGTTTTTATAGAGACGCCAAGGGGGTGGAGCAAATGACCTCCTCCACCAGCACAGCCAAGTGCAGACCATCTCAGACACCTGCACTCAGGCCGGTGGTCCTAATCATCCTCTATGTGGATCTGCTGGGTAAAGCCACGAGGAACCCGAGAGCAGCCCCCCACCACCACAAGAATTCAAGTAGATTTTTCTAATAATGGAGTGGATGCTTCTAGGTATCCTCCAGCTCTGTGTCTACAAGTAATTATTCAAAAGTTACATAGTAAATATCAATGTATCTACTGCCAACAACTTTTTCTTTATTCTCTGTGAAGAGTTCAATGGGAGAACCCACCAAGGAATTAACTACAGAAAAAACCTTTCATAGGAGAACATGATTTGATGACTTGAGGAACCACATTTTCAAATAAAATAAACTAATACTAAATGTATCAGGTTTGATTCAAAAGTTGTTGATCAAGAAGGTAAAGACCACTGATGCTCACAGACCATGCAAATTTTGAGAATGACTGATGTTCGGAGTACAGGTCCTTAATGTTTATAACTAGATGTACTCTTATAGTAATATCTTTGTGAAAGTAGGCACTCTGTGCCCCTTTCATTTTGTAGAAGTGGGTGGATCTATCAGGAGAGATCATGTAAGCATTTGTAATAATATAACAGATCTTCAGTGCCTCTAGAAGGCAAAAAAAAAACTGTTTGGATGCTCTGTGGGGAGTCTCACTAGGCAGATGGCATAGTGGAAGCAACAGTGACTTTGATGTTAGAAGACCCATTTCAAACATCATACACTATTAGGGAGTTTTTTTGACAAGAGATAGCAAAAAATGTCACGTATGTTTATAGAAAGTGCCAGATAAAAGTATAACACTAAACACTATGAAGTGTTAGAGTGAAAATTACGACAGCCACAAGCTTTGTGCTTGTCAAAGTCATTTTCAAGATGCTTCATTCTTTATCCTTATTGCTAGAGAAAATATTGCTAATCATATTGAAAAGCATTGCCAATTTCCCATCGTGGTCATAGATTGATGGACTTACTTTAAGGAATATGTGGGTCTAGAGAGATGGCTCAGTTGGCAAAGGGCTTACATGCAAGCATGAGGCCCAGAGTCGGGAATCTCCAGCCATCACGTAAAAAGTTGGTTTGGCCTGATGCATTGGTCTGATGCATTGGTCTGTCTGTAACCCCGGAACAGGGGAGGAGGATTCCTGAAGATCTATGCCAAGTGTTGTCCAGCAAGCCTATCTAGACAATGAGAGTCAGGCTCAGTGAGAAAACATTCTCAAAAAGTAAGGTGGAAGGTGATTGAGAAAGATATCTAATTTTAATCTCTTATCTCCACATTATAAGTGTTAATGAATGTGTGCACACACACACATGCAATGAACACACACACACACACACACACAAATGCAAACACACACAAACACATACAGAATATGTGTTTTCCTCCCAAGATAGAACTACTGTTAGATTTGTTAATTACCCTGTGAATAACTGTGTGTCTGAAGAGGCCTTTGAGTTAAATAACCACAAAGGAGCAACTGTGTCCCTTAAATCACAGAATTACTCCTTTATATGAAAAAAGAGTTTGCAATATGTTAATTGCTAACTGTTCATCCTGCCAACTAATTACAAAATATTAACTAACCTGTTATATTCTCTGTCCAAAGTGCTTCAATTTTTTTCTCCTACATAGACATGAACCTGAATTCTTTCATTGGGTACTTTTGATCTTTTCTTTTTTTGCTATTCTTGTGCATTCCACAGAAATTCTAATTGGCAATAGAAAGGATGCCAATATTTTTGATGACATTGACTTATGAAGTTAATCTCTGTAAGATACCTTTAATCAAAGGATGCTTATTGTTGAACAATGAGGCAGTGAAGCTATTTGAAAGTAGAAAAAATTGTTGAATAAAAAGTTTTTTATTTTTATTTATAATATTTACACATTTAAATAGGGAAAAAGCAAAGGGACAATGTGCTTTCCTTAACAGCGGAGGAGCTAGAAGAAGTTGTTTTTTCTTGAAGTCAGAGAATAAGATTCAATCAGATACTGAATTTACAAAGGACACTGTCACTGGGGATTTCTATAGATACATGTGCTATGAAGCTAGAATAATAAAATGAGAGTATCCCACTATAATATTGGCTAATTCAATCAGCACTATTGATAAGTTCCATAATTATTTAAGTTCATTAAATTTTTCTTGAATGTAAGAATCTAATTCCTTGGGCAGCAGAAAGAAATGCTATCATAGAACCTGATGCTTCTGAAGGAGATGGCAACAATCCCAAGAAAATCTCTCCATTGCAACTTTATCAAGTTTCCAAGATTTGTACTTAAGAGATGCAGCTTTCCCATGGTTCCTACAATGGCAGTGGTGGTGGAATCACTGTCCCCTTGAATGGATCAATTTTGGGATACTGATACCTCCATTCAGAGGGAAGAAATTGAAGGCAGGACACACAAAGAAAAGCTAGAGAGAGTGAGACAATGAGGAAGAGAGAAAATTCAAGACAGATGAAACCATTTCTCTCTGATGAGATATAATACACACATTCAGTAAAGACTAGAAAAGAAAGTGAAGATGTGATTATGAGTGGATGAACGTGTGTGTGTGTGTGTGTGTGTGTGTGTGTGTGTGTGTGTGTGTGTCTTGAAATTGCCTCAACTCTACTGCAGTGAACTAGACTTGTGACATGAACATTTAATATTTGGTGTAATACAGACTAATAATTTTTAATATCTCAATTATTCACAACATTCTATTTGCAATTTCCTTTACCTTACCAAAGGTCTCCTTTCACATGAATATCTATACATTCAGGGAAAGTGATATATTTCCTCCTAAGGATATGTATTAGAGCAGTCTTATCAATTAGGTTTCTTCTCACTATTTAGCTATTATAAGTAATGATATGATTGATTTCTTGTGGGAATAAAAGTTGATCCACTCTGAGTTATTTTCTTAGGAAAAATCCCAGGTTGTAAAGTCACAGGCTACAGGTAGTGTAGAGCTCCATATTTGCTAAGTGATTAGAGACAACATAATCCAGAAAGCTCTTGCTAATTTATAACTAACTACTATCACCTTTGATTGACATAGTCTGCTATATTATCTTATCACACATTGTTTATCAGCTGCGATCTTTAGTTTAACAGACAACATGATTCAACCTAGATGCACCTTACAAAAGAGTCTTAATGAGAAATTGTCTATATCAGGTTGGCTTCTGGGCATATCTGTAGGTGATTGTCTTGATTGCCTTGATCAATATGGGAAAACCCAGCTTGAAAGTGGACTACACAGTTCCTAAGTTTAGGCCTTGGAATGTGTAAGAGTAGAGGAACCATGCTGAGCTCTACGTACATACATATTTATTCTCTCTGCTCTTGACTGTGATATGATGTGATTAGTTTCTTCAGGTTCCTGCCTTGATTTCCCTGCAAAGATGGACTATAACCTGGAATTGTAAGCAGAATATACCCTCTCTCCCCAAAGTTATTTTTATCAGAATATCTTCCCACAGAAACAAAAACAAAATTAAGACATGACCCTATTGATAGCCTTTGTAACTTAGAGCTTACATGCAATTTAGAAATATATTTGTATCTATTTATTCTGCATCATTTATGACCATAATACATATTTTTCCTTGAAAATGTTGTTATCTGTTTTGATGTGATAGAGGTCTGGGTATTTTAGACACATGATAATTTATCAATATAATTACCTCTTGTTTAATATGTTTTGTTTTAGTTAAAACAAATGACTGAAACTGTTATTTATATATTCTTATAATGTTAATGAACTATTTTTTCTCATCATCCTCACTTGAAAATGATTGCTCATATAGGATGATTGACATAAACTTATTTAACTCAATACTATAGAATGTAATTTTGCTAGTTAGACCTCTTTAAATGAAATACTAACTTTTCAGGAAGACAATTTCCAAAATCCATACTGTCTCTATTATTATCATCATCAGTATTTCAGTTACTTTGAAAGGTGGTGGCACATACCTTTAATCCCAGCACCCGGGAGGCAGAGGCAGGCGGTTCTCTGTGAGTTCGAGGCCAGCCTGGGCTACAGAGTGAGTTCCAGGACATGCTCCAAAGTTACACAGAGAAACCCTGTCTAAAAAAAAAATAAAAAACAAAAAAAATTGAACCCAGAGACTTGATTATAGTTAAGTAATCACTACCCCCATACATAATTATTCTCTATTGATTACACAAACTCGACAATGTGCCAAGAGATAGTGATATCCAAAAACTGTTTCTCTGTTTGTTTGGTTTTTTTTTTTCTGTAGTTTTTGTTTTTTAGATTATGCTCTAAATTAATGTTTGAATCTGAACTGTCTCCAATGGATAGACATTCAAGGATTTGTCACTGCCCTGTAGTGCTGTGGAATGGTCATGGAAACCCCGGGAAGCAGTGTCTAGTGCTGGATTTGACCTCACATGGGCTGTTGGACCTTGCCCCTCCCTCCTCTTCATCACTGTCTACCTTCAATGAAATGACCAAGTCTCCTTTACCACATAACTCCCACAGTATTATAAATCTCATCACACATTCAACAAAAGAGCCAGACATCCAAAGCTCTGAAACCATAAACCAAGTTGAATCTGATTTCTGTGTAAACTATTTATCACTGATATTCTGTTATAGAGATGGGAAACCACTAGAGCCACTAAATTTAAATGCTTAAAAATCTGTTGTTTAGCGAGGCGGTGGTGGCACACGCCTTTAATCCCAGCACTCGGGAGGCAGAAGCAAGCAGATCTCTGTGAGTTCGAGGCCAGCCTGGGCTACCAAGTGAGTTCCAGGAAAGGCGCAAAGCTACACAGAGAAACCCTGTCTCGAAAAACCAAAAAAAAAAAAAAATCTGT
>CABHPQ010157241.1:21722-36983 GCA_902168405.1 Peromyscus aztecus | reverse complement strand
TTAGACCTTTCTTTCCCAGAGTTAATATTTAGTTGATGTTTCCTGGGTTTTTAATTAATATCATCATAACATACCATATATTCATCAGTTTTTTTTTTTTACTGGACTAGATTTACAAACAGCATGTACAATGTTTCCATGTTCCATTTAGTATACTTATGTTTGCTTTTTAATTGTGTCTTTAATCGTTTATTATTATTTTCTGAAATTTTTTATGAATCAAGAATTAATGCTTTGTTCCTTGCACTCTTTCTTTGCATCTGGAGCATCTTTCAATGGTGCTTTATGATGTTTGAAGTTTTCATTGTTTGAAGCTTTCATGGTTTGAAGTCTTCAATGGGCATTTCAAAACTGCATGTTTTCTGTTTCTACAGTAACATAAATTGGTGTTGATTATATCGTGATCATGAAGTAGTTATTGATGTAGGCACAAAGCTACACAGAAAAACCCTGTCTCGAAAAACCAAAAAAAAAAAAAGTCAACCTAAAACACTGTGTACTGTGTGAGAGTGAAAGGGAGAGATTTCCATGTTCTAATGTAATTTACATATTTTCTTCTGGTTCTATATGTTATAATTTATATGGTTTAATATTTTATTAAAGTTTTATACTAAATATTAGTATATTGAACTTTATTGAACTTTAATTTTAATGTAATTTTACTATATATGTTTACTTAAAAACAAAAATTAGATTTATTTCCAAGTTCAACTGGGTTTTCTTTTTTTTTTTTTTTTTTTTTTTTGGTTTTTCGAGACAGGGTTTCTCTGTGTAGCTTTGCGCCATTCCTGGAACTCACTTGGTAGCCCAGGTTGGCCTCGAACTCACAGAGATCCGCCTGCCTCTGCCTCCCGAGTGCTGGGATTAAAGGCGTGTGCCACCACCCCCCGGCTTGGGTTTTCTTTTGTTTTGCAGTAAAAGTTATATTTTTAATTACATTTTTTGTTTAATTTTTGCTAAGAAGTGTCTAGATTCATCACATTTAGAATAAAACCTCATATTTGAGTGACTTTCTTGTTCTTTTGTATTCCTCTGTCTCATAGTAAAATATTCATAGTACACTAGAATATATGTACACATAGGTTTTATTGATATGTAGTATAAATATATTTGTCTATCTTTAATATATTCATTTTGGTGAAGATCAGATTTTGACCAGTTTCTTTGTAAAGATCCAGACAGTATTTTAGACATAGTGAGCAGCATAGTCTTTGTTTCAACAGTCTCCCTTTACCATTCTAGCCCTTGATAATGTATAAATGATTAAAGATGCATATTATATTATGCATCTTTATATTATATTAAATTATATATTAAATGGTTTACCAAAAGAGGAAGATGGATTGATTTGGTACATGGTTTATAATTTTTCTAAATGATGGTATACAAAGTTTCTCAAAACTACCTATAGAGCTTTTAAAAAATCATGTTCTTATTTGTTTATGTGTATGTGCAGATATGTGCATACAGAAGATCAGAAGAGAATATTAGATATTATAGGGATGGGATTACAAAGGGTCATCCATTAGATCCTTTATCATGCATTAGATTCTGGGAGTTGAGCTTGGGTCCTATGCAAGAGTAGTAAGTATTCTTAAGTGCAGAGCTGTCTGTCCAGTTCTCTAAGATTTTTTACATTTTAAATAATGTATTTATCTTCCAAGTAGTATCATTCTTAAGAATATTCCTTTAATAATATGTAAACAGCATAAGAGAGTCAAAGTTAAACACATACATAAATAAGTAAATAATAGTAAATAATAAAATAAAACAAACCCTTCAATCAAAAATGAGTAAACAAAATGGACAGATTCTTCTGAAAAGATGAAGACTATGGCCAATAAGCATATGGGAAAACAATTCAACATCCTTATTCTTCAGGAAATGCAAATTATAATTGAACTGAGTTTGTATTTTAACCTAGTGAGAACTGTTGTCACACAGGAAACTAATGGCAACACATGTTTGTGAAAATATGTGAAAAGCGAAGTTCTTTTTGTACTACTGGTAGGAATAGAAACTGGTTCAGCCAGTGTGGAAATCACCTTGGAGTTTTCTCAAGAAATTAAAAATAGAAGCTCCAGATAAACCAACTATACCGCTCCTGGGAACATACCCAAGCAAGTTAACAGCATCACACAGAGACGTCTCATCCATCTGTATTGTAGCACTAGTCACAATAGTTGAGTTATGGAATCATCTGAGTGTCCATCAACAGATGGAAGAAAAAAATTTACTACATATCCACAGAAGAATTATATTCAGCCATAAAGAAGAAAAGAGTCATCATTTGTGAGATCATATTTAGCAAGATTAGGCAGACTCAGTGATAAATATTATTTCTTTGTCATAAATATTACATCTCTCTCTTCCTCTTCTCTCTCTCTCTCTCTCTCTCTCTCTCTCTCTCTCTCTCTCACACACACACACACACACACACACATTCTCACACACATACATATACATACTGTCAAAGTCTAATGAAGACTATTTTGGAGGAAGAATAGAATTAGCAGTAATGGCAGATAGGGCTTAGGAAGCCTAATGCAGAATGCATGAGGTAAATGTGTAGAATATATTTAAATAAAATATTATTAGGAAACCCACTGATTTTCATAATGAATAATATATATTAACCTAATTTTAAAAATCTATCACCTCCACTTTATAAGCCAGCTCCTAGCAGACTTTGTTTCACAGTCTTCAAAGCTGCTGAATCTTCCTTTGAGCTATTTATCTACAGAGGAAACTGTGGAAGAGTCTCTACCAACCCCTGCCTTCTCTTCACCTCTCCTTTTCTCTCTGCCTCTCTCTCCTCTATGTGGCTGGCCTATAAGTCAAGAACACCATGATTAAGCTTCCTGAGTGCTGAGCTTGGAGGCTTATAGTCACGTGCTATCATGCTTGGCTTCAGTTATTTATTATATCTACATGGCTGTGCATTCACCATTATAAAACCATGGAGTAAAAACAATCATGATGATAAAATTGAATCTCAAGTTTACTTTCTTTATTGGTTAGTTTTTTCCAACTTAACATAACCTAGAGCCACCTTTCTGGGAAAGTGAACCTCAGTTGAGAAACTGCCCTGATAGAATGTTTCATGGCTATGTCTGTGAGAGAGCAACTTGATTTATGACTGATGTGGGAGGGCCCAGCCCACTGTGAGTGGTGCATTTTCTGTGCAGGTGGAACTAGGTTTTATAAGAACACTAATTAAGCACAAGTTTTAAAAGGAGTCAACCCGAGAGTCAGTAAGCAGCTTTCCTCCATGGTTTCTATTTTAGTTCCTGCCTTGACTTCCTTCAGTGAAGGATTGTGACCTGGAAGTGTAATCAAATGAAGCCTTTCATTGTCAAAAATAAGGTGTTCCTAGATGTGTGGATTTATGTCAGGTCTTTGATTTGATTCCATTGATCAACTTGTCTGTTTTTATGCCAATACCATGCTGTTTTTCTTACTATAGCTCTATAGTAACATATTATTATATTATACTATAGCTCTATAATAGAGTTTGAGAAATATACAATGCAAAAAATAAAGCATTTCAACAAATGACATAACTTCAACATAACTGGATATTGGCATGTAGAAGAATGCTAATATATCCATATCTACTGCCCTGCACAAAACTCAAGTCCAAGTAGATAAAAATCCTTAATATGAACCCAGTTACACTGAATCTGATAGAAGAGAAATTTGAAAGTAGCCTTGAATGCATTGGTACAGGAGACAACTTCCTGAATAGAATACCAGTAGCACAGACACTGAGATCAATAGTTGATAAATGAGACCTCATAAAACTGAAAACTTCTTTAAGGCAAAGGATACTGTCAACAAGACAAGATGGGCAATCGACAGAATGGGAGAAGATCTTCACCAACCCCATATCTAACAGAGGGCTGATGTCCAAAATATATAAAGAACTCAAGAAACTAGACATCAAAATAGCAAATAACCCAATTATAAATGGGGTACTGCTCTAAACAGAGAATTCTCAACAGAAGAATCTCAAATGGCCAAGAGACTTAAAGAATTGTTCAACATTCTTAGCCATCAGGGAAATAAAAATCAATAGGACTCTGAGATACCATCTTACACCTGTCAGAATGGCTAAGATCAAAAACACTAATGGCAGGCTATGTTGGAGAGGATGTGGAGTGAGGTGAACACTTCTCTGCTGCTGTTGGGAGTGCAAACTTGTACTTCAAGACCCAGTTATACCAATCATGGGCTTATACCCAAAGGATGCTTAATCATACCACAAGGACACTTACTTAACTATGTTCATAGTAGCGTTATTTGTAGTAGCCAGAACCTGAAAACAACCTAGATGCCCCAGAACCAAAGACTAGATAAAGAAAATATCTTACATTTACACAATGGAGTATTACTCAGTTGTCAAAAACAATGACAACATTAAATTCACAGGCAAATGGATGGAACTAGAAAAACATCATCCTGAGTGAGGGAATCCAGACCCAGAAAGACAAACATGGCATGTTCTCATTCACTAGTGGGTATTAGCTGTATAGTAAAAAATAACCAGGCTATAATCAGAGAAGCTAGTTAACAAGGAAGGCCCAAAGAGGGACCCATGGATTTCCATGGGAAGGGGAAAAAGATCTTCTAGGTGAACTGGGAATGTGTTTGGGGGATGGGAACATGAGGGATAGGGTTGGGCCGGTTAGGGGCAAGACAGAGGGAGAGAGCAATGAAAGAAACGTCTTGATGGTAGGGGGGTTGCATTTTGGGGATAGGGAGAAACCTGGTGCCAGGGAAACTCCCAGGAATCCACAAGGATGACCCCCGATAAGACTCCCAGCAATACTGGAAAGAGTGCCTGAACTGGCCATCTCCTATAATCAGATCGGTGACTACCCTAATTTTCATCAGAGAGCCTGTATCTAGTAACTGACTGACACAAATGCAGAGATCCACAGCCAAGCACTGGACTGAGCTCCAGGAATCCTGTTGAAGAGAGGGAGGAAGGAATGTATGAGCCTGGGGAGATGTGTCAAGGTCATGACAAAGGAACCCACAGAAACAACTAACCTGGGCTCATAGGAGCTCACAGACTCTGGACAGATAACTAGGGAAACTGCATGGGACAGATCTAAATATGTGTGATAGTTATGTAGCTTGGTCTACTTGTGGGACTTCTAGCCATGGGATCAGGGCCTGTCCTTCATGCTTGAGCTGGCTTTTGGGAACCTATTCCCCATACTGGGTTGCCTAGCCCACCCTTAATACAAAGGGAGGGCTTGCTTAGTCCCACCTCAATTTGATATGCCATGTTTTGTTGACACCCATGGGGGGCCTGCCCCTTTCTGAGCAGAAACAGAGGAGTGGATGCACAGGGTGGGGGGGGTGGTGCAGAAGGGAAGCAGGGGCAGGGAATACTAGGAGAGGAGGAGGGAAGGGAAAACTGTAGATGGGATGTAAAATAAATGAAAAAAAATTAATGATAAAAAAAAATGAAGCCTTTTGTACCCAAAGCGGTTTTGGTCAGAGAGCTTTATCAGAGCAACTGAAAGCCAACCCTGACACTCCCCTTTATAGTTCATGTCATTTAACAGAGGCCATGACAGTCCTTGCCACTCTCGTGTCCCTGCAACTGACATTCTTGTGTTCCATGCAGGCAGGTTACCTATCAGTTATTCACAGCTGTCTCAGTCCCTCTTCTGTTTTCATCTACCCCATGCCAGTATTTTTACTGAGGTCCACCATTCCCCCTGCTTTTGCATAAAATTGGAGATCACGGAAGTTAAATACGCGTCTTTCTGGCCCTCTTTACCACACTCTTGAATCAACTTGGTCAAAACATGGTTTTGCTTTACCATTTCATCCAGGAAGGGTGGTATAATAGCATGGGACTTTCCAAGCTGCTGGCTGGAGCTCCACTCTAAACACTTGTCTCACCTATCACAGTTCAGGAAAAAAAAAATGAAATGATGCTTTGTTAACCATGCATCAAAACCTCAAGAGGTCATCACTGTAAAACACACCTGCATGGAAAAGCCTGCTGTCCTAATACGTATACTTGGCACTCCACCAGCTGCTAGAATAAAGATTACAACCACAATATAGCAATAAAGCTAAAGTGGAAACATGAGGTTTTAAAAGGTAATGCCAGGTATGAGAGATTTTTCCAGGAGGTGCATTCAGACACCAGTACTGACTTTATAGGCCCAGATTTACATCACATCTTCTATGTCCAGCTGTGAACCAACCTGCATCATATCCCTTGATATAATTTCAAATTTTACTGTTCTTTCAACTTGCCCATCAGTACTTACTTTTATCTAGGAGTATATTTCACTTACCATCCATGGCGTACAAGCATGACAGTGCAGCTATGCCCCATGCACAAATAGAAAGAGGTGTCCTTGGAATAAATGGGACAGCCCAAAATAAAGTATGAAGAAAAATGTAAAAAATGCAGAAGAGGGAGTATAGTGTATCAGTTTGCTATGAATTGAAATATTCTCTCTAAGACAGAGGGAGGATAGAGGCCAAGAGACTCAGGAGGAAACACCTTTCACTCCTCTGAGAAAGCTGAAATTCACCAGATTTACAAGTTCCCTTCTCAAGGTTATGGAAGCCTTTAACAACTGAGGACACAGAGACTGACCAGCCAAGCTGCTTTAGGACATTTCCTAGCCTAGATATCATACAAAGAGCCCCAAGTACAGCTCCATGATTCCTCATTCAGGCTGGGGTATGCTTTTCCATAAAGCCAAAATTGCCTTAGGGTTGCCTTTCCCCCATAGGTAACATGTCACTCACATGCATAATCCAAGTTGGGTAAAAGTGTAATCATTACTTCGGTCTGGGTGTTTCTCCCATGTGGGGTCAATAGGCATTTGTGCCAAGTCTCCCCAGGAAGAGTCTTATATAGCACCCAGAAATCATCTACACCATTCCTTTTCTCTTTACGATCTTGTTATTGTTGTTTTAATTAGAGGTTGGTTTTGTCTGTACTGAGAAAGTCTCATGTAGACTGATCTTAACAGTTTTTGTGTAACCAAGGCTGGCCTTGAACTTCTGATCATTTTGCCTCTACTTCCAAAGTATTCATCACACCCCTCTTGTTACAACCATCCTCATGGTCTCATTAACAGGAAGCCTTTTCCCTTTTTTTTCCTTGACCACAGCCTTTTTCCAGTATAGAGCAAAGAGATTCAGTGCAACTAGCTGGTCAGATGGCTCCAGGATCCTCATGTGTCTGCCTCTTTAGCCCTGAGATTATAGGTGCTCCCAATGCTGGGAGCACAGGTACTGGAGATTCAAAATCAGGTCCTCATGATTTCCAGTTATTTCCTTAAAAACTAAGCCACCGGCCTAGATGTACTTACTACTTACTATGCATTTTTGAAATGTTTTCTTCTCAGTTCCACTAACCTAGTTCAATGTTTTGTGTAATGAATTTTATTACATTTTAATTAAAATTCCATTTAGATAATTTTGAGATGAGAATTTACCACTTTTTTTTAAATCAACAGAATACTCCCCCTTTTTTTCATGCCTATAGGTGACAAAAAGTCACCAAGAAGGAATTTTTCCCAATGTTTAATTTAATGAAAATGGTTAATTCATCTGAGGTCAAAAGATGATGTTGGATCCCCTGGAGCTTCCATTACGGGTGCTTGGTAGACACCTGACATGGATGCTGAGAACAGAACTCTATACCCAGCCAGCATTAGCAGAATGCACGCTTAACCACTGATCCATCTTTCCAGCTCCTCAAGTATAAGTTTTTGAAGAGTAGCAAAATATGAAGTGATTTCCAGTATATTCATGCAAAATGAATTTATTGATTTAACAAACTGGATTTCACCATAGTTATAGTTTTTCATACTAATGAGTATGAAAAAGTTTACATCTGATTTTGCTTTCTCTTATGTAAACCTTAAATCCAAAGTGTTAATGAAGAGCCTCAAATCCAGAGGCTCTCTGGGTCTCAATTTCTTTAGCTGCAGTTTACAAGAGCCCACCTTCAAATGTCTTCCTAAGTAGCTTGAAAGCTACTAGTGAAGCAGAGATGTTTTCAAAACTAAATGATGTTTGCTTACCACAAAAGTTATATGTTAAATACTAAAGCAAGAAATGCTGAAGTGGGTGCCTGGGGCAGTGGAAATCACCTGGCCACCCTGGGTGAGACCTGACTGGATGACTGGTAAAAACAATGAGAGTTCCCATTGACTGACCTATGTTATACTTCGCCATCATCCAAACTCTAATAGACACCATGACACCATTGGCAAATATGCATTTTTATTTTACATCAGACTGGTATTCCACCTAATTTTATGCAAAATTACCAAGGACATTTTATCATGTTTATTTTTCAACTGGGCATGCCTCATCCTCTTTTTCTCATCTTTCCTTAACATCCATTTTTAATGATTTTTTTGCAATTGGAATTTAGTTATTACTTATTTATAAACCACTTTGAGAAGCACTTATATAAACTGAGAAAATATAGCACAATTCATATTTTCCACAATAATCAATGAAAACAGGCTTCTTTCCATGTTCCTTCTTGGTTTTTTTAAGTCATTGGGTTTATTATTTTCCTATACACTGCTTTTTTTGGTACAAAGTTTTTCTTCTCTGTCCATACAAACATCATAGATTTCAGAGAAGTTTTTCTTGTACAATTCTAATATTATTGTTTGCAACACACTTTAGTCAAATCACACTGCATTAACATTCTACATAGAATTCTCAATTTTGCTATTTACTTGGTGTAATTTCTTTACTACATTTTACAAAGGCTAATTAGAGCACTTTGATTTTATTGGCATCATCAGCTATTACATCATTCATTTGGGTGGTAGGCAGCTTGAATACAGTGTATGGTCAGGAATCACTGTCTTCCATGATGACACTTCCTATTGCACATTCTTGAAATGGCAAAGCAGGAGATACATTTAAGAGCCATTCTGAATATTGCTTTTTGCCCAGATGGGAAGTTTATTCTGCAGATCTATTTTGATACTACCCTTTTTTAATATTATTATTTCATTAGGTTCTTAAACGTCTCTCTTTCTTCATTAAAAAAAATCTTCATGCACCTGTGTGTGTGTGTGTGTGCGTGTGTGTGTACATGTGTACTCATACATGCCTGTATGTGAGTTCGACCATATGGCATGTCTGTACCCAGAGCACCTGTGGAGGTCAGAAGACAACCTTGGATGTGGGTATTCCACATCATCTTGTTGTTCTCTTGCTGTTCACTGCTATAAAAACCAAGCGGTCTCCCAGTAAGCTTCTGGGGCTTCTCCTGTCTCTGCTTCCCATCTTCTTGGCAGAGAGCTGGGATTACAGACACTTGTGGGGCAGTATTCAACTTTTGCAGGGAAATTCAAACTCAGGTTTTAAGCTTGAGTGGCAAGCACTTTTACCTTTTCAGTCAGATCTCCTCAGCTCATCCTTTGTATTTATTTTCATTATTGTGGATAAACATCTACTGTGGAAGATGCTTTGAAATTTCCTAAACATAATAGGACTCTGACTATCTGGGCAGCAGTTTTTTAGCAGCTCAAGTGAAAAAAGGCAAACCTATTCACATCTCTCTGAATGGTTCCATTGTAGAAGTACATCTATTTTTGGAATATCACTTAACCAAAACACATACTTTAAGTACTTTAAGAGCAAAGCAAATTATATACACTACAGGTGCTCCTGGTAATTTTTAAATTAGCACTCAGCCAAAAGGCATCTCACTGTTCTTATGACATATTTTCCTCAACTTGACCCTTTTTGTCTTTTAGAGCTTCATGTAATAGCATAGATGAATGATATATTTATGCTTTAGCTCATTGGAACTCAAGACATCAAGGAACTGGTAGACACAGCTTATTCACATATCTATCTCAATTTCCAAAGTGTGTTTCAGTTCTTTTCAATTTAAAAGATGTAAGAGTAGGTCCAGTGTATGTCAACTTTCTTTAAGTATTGAAAGTGGTAGAAAGAAAGATACACAGTGCACTCTGCCATCATGATTGCTTTAACAGTGCACATTAGATTTAACAGTATTGATGTATTGGAGGAATTTGAGAATATAATGAAATTACATGTAATTTCATCCATGAGAGACTCTAAGCACATATAGAAAATTGCTCCCATTTGAGTCAAAACATCACAATGGAAAATACATACCTCAACTCTTTGCTCCTTGCTACCATTCAGTGTATGGGCTCTTAGCTTCACTGAGCCACATCTTACAGTCAAAAAGAGCATCCAATTTCATGCTGTCCTTCCATCTCTTCACAGTTACTAGCCAGCTGAAATCTTCCTGTCTTACCCTGAGTTCTAAGTTGACTTCCCATGACTCTGTCCTGTCTGATCATCTGCTTCTGAGGGGATAATATTCATAAGGTACCTCTAAGCAATAAAGCATGCTAGAGGTGTGGAGGTATTGCTTCTACTTTCATCACTTATTACATGACAAATGGTGAAAATTTGAAGAATTATTAACTTCTGTCTCAATTATTTTTTTATTACTGTGAAGAGACACTATGGCTAAGACAAATTATGGAAGAGTTTATTGGGGTTTACAGCTACAGAGAGTGAGTCCATGACTATCTTGATGGAGAGCAACACAGCAGTCAGTCAGACATGGTACTTGAGCAGTAGCTGAGAGCTTATATCTTGACCTTTGAAAACTCAAAGCTTGCCAATAGTGACATACCTCCTCCATAAGGCCACACCTCATACTCCTTACCAAATAGTTTAACAACTGGGAACCAAGTACTCAGATTTATGAGGTTATGGGGCTCTTATTTAAACCACCCTGGTTCACTGTAATCATAAAGATAGGTTATTTGGAATTTGTTTTGACTAATAATGTGAAGTCCTTTAAAAGATGATATAGAGGAAGTCAGAGATGAAAGAAATTATGGCTACTTTTCTGCTTACCTCAAAGAAGCAACAGTTGTGCTAAGAACTCTAATATCTATTATGATGAGTAATCAGTAATAGAAAAGTGAAATCCAATGTATCTTTTCATGCCCATATATACAAACTTTGGTCTATCTGCAATACAAAATACCATTCTCTTTATTTTGTTTTAATTTATTAGCTATTTGTTACATGTAAATTTATGAGGCTTTTTGAAGTTCCTATATTTTCTAAAATGCATTTTTAATCAAAATTTTCCAATGTCATGAGCCAAAATATTTCCCCCACTGATTTTGGGGGTTTGCTGTACAACTGTTCATAATTAATTATGTTCATAAATTATTCTGCTTTTGAAAATAGTATTCAAAAATTGCACACAATAAATTTGCATAGAAAGATGTTCATGACTATGTATAACCCTTACATACTGCAAACTGTTAAAATATTTTCTCATAGGCTATGATACACATGTCAACTACCATTACACTTGTGTTTTTCAAGACACTTTATACACATGTCAACTACTGTTACACTTGTCTTTTTAAAGACACTTTAGAGGTTTATGATAAACTACAATTGTTGTAATGTTCTTTATTTCCCCATGCTTATCTGTACAATCACCATGAGCTCTGTCTGATTCTTCTTTAAGGAATCATGAACTATAAATGGATTTCTTTGAATATCTGCATTTTCACAAATGAAAACTCAGGTTGCTTCCTTGTTTGAAGCTATCGTGTTTTCCTAGTACTTTGAGGGGTTACTGGAGTGTGGAGTATGTCAGACTGACTTTTTAAAGGATTAACCAATGTATTAGAATCGCTTACAAAGATGAACTCTGTATAGAAAGTTGCATCATGGCCCCCTGATATTATGCCTAATCAAATTAGTTTACACTCAATAAATTTGATATACAAATGTTTTGATTCCCTCCTGGATGAAGGAATAGATTTTTACACTATTGAAGAATATAGTGGTCAAATAAAATAAAATTTAGTTTTAATTAGTAGAAGTGCTATAATGAACCTGCTTGTACTTCCATTGAGTAAAGAAGAACTTCCCCTTTTGTGTGTATCCTGTATTCATGCCACTTCTATCATTTGGAGGTAAATAACTAGTTTTAGCTTCACATGTTTATACCCAGATTCAGAATGACCTCTTGTAGTCTGACTATTATTGATTGAGACATTAGGATCCAGATGTCTGAGACTGTGCTCGAATGTGATAAAACTGAGGATTGGGGATGACCAATGGTGATTTTGCATGGGAGAAGTCCATGAAGTTTCAGTTCTGAGCTTGAATGCTAGGGAACAATGTGCTCACCACAAGGCAACTGTTGGCCACTTTTCCTCAATGCTACAGTATTGGGGGATGAGATATAATGATAGATGATTTTGACAAGAGGCTCTGTCCCTATTTACAAGCTAATGACACTTAACATGGTGTGGGCTCCAGATGGGAGAAGTAGTTTCTTTATAAGGGATATAACTAGACCACTCTCATTCTCTCTTACTCTCATCTTTTGCTGTGGGATGACAAAGCAAGATGATCCCAGCCTCCTCAAGAACCTGGCTCTTCTCTATAGTCCAGAGCCAACCCTATTCTATTCATAACAAATTACCAAGTCTGTCATACTCTTTACAAAAACAGTCATAGTCTGTATGAAAACGCAAAACAGACTAAATTAATCTGCCTCTGTATATTGTTCCTCATCTATAACTTCCCAATATAAAAGAAAATCTCACCTGGATATAAAAGTGTGTCCTTTCAGCAGATTATCCAGTTTGAGTTATTTGATGTGGGAAGGGCCACACTAAATGTGGGTGGCATCAGCTTGTGGACTGAACAAAAAGGAGAAAGCAAGCTGGGCACCAGCTTTCATCTCTCTCTCCCCTTTTTGACCCTGGGTACAATCTGACCAGCTACCTCAAGTTCCTTCTATCATGATATCCCCAATATGACAGACTGCTGTACCCTCAAATTATAAACCAAAATAAAACCTTTCTTCTTAATTGTCTTTTCCAGTTCTTGGTCACAGGGGCAAGATACACGACAAATACAGTTATCTTACTCTTTTATTCATTTTAAAACACGTTCTTATCGTGTTCCGTGGGATGGCTTCAAACTCATTGTTTTCTTACCTCAGAATTCCAAAAGCTGGAACTAAAGTACTATGCCACCATACCTAGCTAGAGAATTGTTTCCCCAAAAAAAGTCAAAGAAGGTGACAAATTTTATAAAAAAAAAAAATATATGCCCCAATTACTTTTTAATATTTCCTGTCCCTGTAAGTCATAGAAGACAGTATTCCAGCGTTGTATATGGCTTTCCATCAGATGTGAAATAATCAGTCACACAACAAATGTTTGTTTAAATGAGAGGAAGGACAGGAGACATGTGGTTGTGCAAAGTGGAGTTTGTGACGAAAGTCACACTTTAGAATCACACTCCACATCTGATGCCTAAAACCCTTTAAAATATTGATAAAATAAAAATGCAGTGCTAATTGGAATTCTCTATTTTGACTGTCAGTTCTCTTATTTAAAGCATTAGAAGTGGCACCATGTGTAATTGACTGTGTAACAGTGCAAACCATTCCAAAGTGTTATGAATATGCTTAGGCAAGTGTAGAGTTGGGGCTGGGGATGAGAAGGCTTTCAATTTTGTGGCTTAAGATCACATTCTGCATTGTGCCTGTGGGCCTGACTGCCGGTCACAAAGAAGCTTTGAGGATTTTTGATGCTATGTAACCAGCAGCGGAGAGAGATCAAAGGGTGGGATTTCCAGTGCTAGGTCATGCATTTTAAAGGCAGATGCACCTTAAAGGATTTCAAGGACTGGGATGGAAGCAGCTGGGCTCCATGAGAGGCATCATATTCTACCTCAAGAAGGTGAGGAAGCAAGCAGACCTTCCCTTCAGATCATCAGGAAAAGGGAATTAGGACCCTGAACTCTAGCCTCTCAGGTACTTAAAGCTAACTGAAGGACCATTGATCCATCCAAGAAGGCAGCATTACCTCACAAAGCTGTGATTTAATTTATGCTACTTTCAGTGTTTCTTGATGTATCCATAGGTAAAAATTAAGAGAATACTACAAAAAAGAATTTGGGGTATGGATTTTACTTATGCTTATTTATTTATTTGTTTATTTGTGTGTGTGTTGGGCAGGGTTGTGCACAATAACTCCATGGGTACAAATTTCAGGGAACTACTTAGGAGGGTTGGTTCTCTCCTTTTATCATATCAGTCTTGTGGTTAGAACTCCAATAGTTAGTCAAGGTGGCAAACACCTTTACCCCCTGAGTCATTTACCAAATAACCCAAAATAATCTTAATATAAAATGATATTAAGTATATTTTCTATGATTGTTTTTATGTTACTGCATTAGATTTGATGTTACTAATGCACATTTTTAAGCAATGTAGGATGCTCTCAGAGAAAATTTCATGACAAAATAGAGGACCAAAGTCTAGACTTAACTATTGAATGGAGCTTCCTCATATGATACTGATGAATACACTATTTAATTTCAGTGTTAGTGATTAGAGTAAGTCCTTGAGCATGCTAAGCTGACCACTGCTGTTTTCTCAGTCCTGATGATTGTATTTTTGTCCTCAGGCCTGACTGATTTGTTAAGAGGAATTCTGGAAAGTTTCAAGGACATAAAAAGCTAGAGTCATCAGAGAAGAGGGAGTCCCAATTGAGAAGAATACCCCATAAGAGCAGGTTGTAGAAAAACCTATTGAGCACTTTCTAAGTTAGTGATTGATGCTGGAGGATCCAGTCAATTGTGGGTGGTGGCATCCCTGCGTGGCAGTCCTAGGTACTATCAGGAAGCAGGCTGAGCAAGCCATGGGGAGCGAGCCTGTAAGTAACACTTCTCCACAGTCTCCACATCAGCTCCTGCTTCCATATTTCTGTTGTGTTTGAGTTCCTAGCCTGAATGCCTTCAATGATGGAATATGATATAGAAATATAAGCCAAATAAAACCTTCCTCCACAAGTATCTTTGGTCATGATGTTTCATCACAGCAGTGGTAATCCTAACTAAAACACCGCCTCAAGAAAATAAGGCTGAGCATGATAAGGGAGGGAACACAGCATCCTCCTCTGACCTAGTCACACATAAACATGAGCACGTGTACCTGTAAACACACATGGGCAACAGATACACCATACATGCACATGCATATGTACACATAAAGGCACAAAATAAAATAAACTTGTTAAACATGACTTTTTCCTGTTAATTTCAATGAGTGGTCCTGTCACCCTTTCATTTGTCTAACCCAAAAACTGGACTGTCAACTGAATGTGTTGCCTGTTTTCCTTCAAACCCATTCCTAGGTCTCTG
>CABHPQ010157241.1:0-15480 GCA_902168405.1 Peromyscus aztecus | reverse complement strand
CAGTATGTTCAATGACAAAAATAATGACACAGAAAGGCATTCAAAGCACAATGTGGGAGCAAAGACCAAATAGACATAAAAACAGATGGTTTGGATTGGTCATTTTATTGCCTGACTTTATAGGAAAATTTCATTCACAGCATATTTTCCTAGATAATCCACTGAAATTTAACTCTGTAACTCCCAGCTCTAACTGCCATACACAGGACAAAGTTATCCACAAAGATTTTCAGCTGATGTACCTTGACTTTCGGTCCTTCTCCATAAGAAGCAAAAAAAAAGTAAAGAGGGGTATAGGCTTTTAAAAAAATGCTACTAGGAACAGTGCTCCACTATGACATTTTTTCTCTGTCATTTCTCTGTCACAGCATCATGGAAGATATGATACCAGAACCAGCATGAAAAGACTCAAATTTTAATCTATAAATGAAAATGTCTTTTTTTGTCTTTATTAAAAAAATTTTTATTCATTTTACATAGCAACCACAGATCCCCCTCTCTTCCCTCCTTCTTCTCCCCCCTCCCCAGCCTACCTCCCACCATCCCACCCACCATACCCTCCTCCAAAAAGATAAGGCCTCCCATAGGGAGGCAGCAGAGCCTAGTACATTTAGTTGAGGCAGGTCCAAGACCCTCTCCCTGCATCTAGGCTGAGCAAGGCATCCCACCAAAGTTAATGGGCACCAAAAAGTCAGCTCATGCATCAGGGATAGATTCTTATCTTACTGCCAGGGGCCCCTTAAACAGGCTAAGCTACACAACATCTCACTTATGTAGAGGGCCTAGAATAGTTTCTTGTTTTTAAGCTTATTTCTGCTTATGCATTAAATAATTTTTGTTTCATTTTTATATGAGATGATATGTTGATTGTATTTGATGCAACAATAATTATTTATGTTTTATTTATGTGTTTGTGTGACATGAGTGTAGTGCTCATGGAGGCCAGAAGAGGGTATCATAACTGTCTGAACTGGAGTCACAGGTGGTGATGTGCAGTCCAATATGGGTGCTGGAAACTGAATTCAAGTCCCCTGCAAAAAACAGCAAGTGTTTTTAACTGCTGTGTTGTATCTCCATGCCCCATTTTTCTACATATTTAAGACTATACAAACCTAATACCATTTATGCAGATTCTTGGATCTGGTCATCCTTTATGAGAATAGGAAACTCAAAGAACGAGTGCTTTTCCTTATAATTGGGAGGCTTATAACTGATTCATTTTACTTTGTTAATATTTCTCAGAGTATTTTTCTCTCCCCAATATTTTAAAATAAATGTATTGATGAGCTTTGCCTTCCTATCTGTGCCATGTCACTAAACAATTTATAATCCAAATTTTCTATTCAACAAGCAGCACACATCAGTTGTTCAACAACTGCTATTCTTCCAGTCCTCTGTTGTAAAGTCCATCTGATTGGCAGGTGTCAGAGACAATACAAGCATTAGGCTTGATTCTTAGGCCAATATAAATAAAATGCTTCCTTTGCCCCTCTCTTCTCAAGTTAGGCATCTGGTAAGCACATTATATTGACCTCATTCTAGAAGTTGTGACAGATTATTCTGATATATCTAAATTTCAAAGACAAAGAATGTAAATCATCTTCTGCCTCAAATCATAACAATTCTTTCAGAGCAATTTTACTGATAGAACAGCACATGTGTCTTTAGGAAGGACACCTTCATGGCAGTGTGTTACTGCTTGTATGCTTGCTTTGGGGTACATGATTTGACAATTGAAAACCTTGTCTATGAGTGTCAATGAGCTGCATTTAAATGAGCCATCTCTGCACAAAATGAGATACTACATTCTGAGCATCCTATTTCCCCTCATATCTGATGAAATATTAAAAAAACATAACATTTAAAGACTAAGCAATTCTTTTTACAGGAAGAGGTTTTTGGATACCATTGTATAATTGGTTAATTGAATGTAAGCAGGGGCACAAATATAAAGGTGTTTATCTTTTTGAAAGATGACAATATTCTTTAGTGTATAAGTGAATAAAGAAATTTAAGGAAGAACAAATACTAAATGTTTGTAACTATTCTAAGTTTACTTCTTTTGTTGTTGCTTAGATCTGTATGAGTGTTTGCCTTACATATGTTTATGCTCCATGTGTGTACGGCACCCACAGAGGTAAGAAGAGGACATCAGTTCCTCTTGGAACTGAATTTAAAGATTGTTGTTATCCAACTTGTGGTACTGGAAACTGCACCTAGGTTCTCTGCAGGAGCAACAAGTGCTCTTTACCACTGTTCAAGTTCACCAACCCCCTCTAACTATTCTAATTTTAAATAAAATTTCTCATGTTCAGCATCTTTTTCTTTTATGTACTCATTGTGTATATACAGGTTTAACCTAGTCTCTATCACTGCTATACAGTGATTTAGTATCAGAGATGCAAGAAAGGGCATTACCAGTGTTGGAGAAAGAGCAAGAATATAGTTTGCACACTAACCTCATGTGCTATGTAAGGTTGTGGTTGTTAAAGTACACATTATTTATCTCACAGACACTGTAAATATCACACATTTCTTCAAAGGAAAATCATGAGAGGAACAGAATATTATACTGTAAAATTATGACTCATTTGAACCTTTAGCATTCCACTGAATAATTTATTTCGTGTTAACATTTACTTGAAACATGTCATTAGTTAATCATCTTTTTCTATTTCATATATTTATTTCATATTTATATAGGGTTAAATAACCAAATACTTTTAAATTTTCATAGGGTTAAATAACTTAGTGAACTTATTTAAATTATACACAAACATTGCAGAGTGTCTATATAATCAACACATACAATAATATTTAGAAAAACAAACACACAGCTCAATCAAGCTTTATATGGAATTTCAATACCTACTGAGTGCTTTCCATTTTTGTTCTCTCCAGAACTGGGGCAAATTCTCAATAAAAAGAGCTCAGACAGTTGTTTTAGGTTTAGGGATTAGAATTTGGCTTGTTTATTGAAGGAAATTGAGTTAAGAGTGAAAAGAGAAGATGAGACAAAATAAACAAAAATTTTAAATGAACTACATGGGAAATACAATTTCAATGATAAGAACAAAGGAAAGGAAAGAGACAAAAGCAAAGAGGAGAGGTGGCATTAGCAGCAGGCCATATAAGCAGACTGCATGTGCTTTGCAAGCATCTTCCATAAATTGAAATATATTTCACTAATTCCCAGACAAACACAGCTATAAATTAAGCACATTCAGAATGCATTCAAATAAGAGTTCCATGATGAAGCAGTAAGGTTTAGAGATAATTATTGCCTAGCTCCCTGGTGAAATCAAATAAATATATATACATTTCTGATGCTTAAATTTCTGAGCTAACATTTCTTTGCAATAAAAGTACTATTAAACAGAGCATTTCAGCCAAATTTTACCAAAAATGGAACACGCATATTTTATTGCAAAATTTCTCTGCCCAAGAGGTTCAACCTGATTTAGGGGATGATATTTGTTAGTGTGTTTATATTATGGTAAATTGGGAAGGCGACCAATGCCAAAATGCCAGAGCTTTCTTTCGGTTTCTTCATCTATACGGTTATGATATTTAGGATGTGGTATAATTTGCACACAATTCTCACACCAATTGGGGGAAACACTACGCATTAGACCAGAGAATGCAGCTCATCTGTGTTGCTTAAGTTTTCCTGCCTGGCCCACGGTCAGGATAAATCTCTTTCACCTGCCAGTCCCACAGCCGCTCAGACCCAACCAAGTAAACACAGAGACTTATATTGCTTACAAACTGTATGGCCGTGGCAGGCTTCTTGCTAACTGTTCTTATAGCTTAAATTAATCCATTTCTATAAGTCTGTACCTTGCCATGTGGCTCATGGCTTACCGGCATCTTTACATGCTGCTTGTCCTGATGGCGGCTGGCAGTGACTCCCTCTGCCTTCCTGTTCTTTTAATTCTCTCTGTTAGTCCCTCCTATACTTCCTGCCTAGCCACTGGCCAATCAGTGTTTTATTAGCAACACATTTGCCATACAGAACATCCCACAGCACATCTGTGGAATGTCTGCATAGCATGCACCATGCACAAAGCACTGGATTCCATTCCCAATTCTACATAAACCAGACCTATAATCCCAGCATGAGGGAACTGGAAGCCTGGAAGTCAGAAACTTAATTTTGTCTTTAGCTACATAGTAATTTTGAAATCCTGTGTTAAATGATGTTTTATCTCAAATACAGAGAGAGAGAGAGAGAGAGAGAGAGAGAGAGAGAGTCACAGATCTGTTACATTTAACTGAAATCTACTCTTTGCTGTTCATTTGAATGGTACTGACATCCACTCATTTTTTTTAAGTCAGAAACAGGAGCATCAACATGAAGGTCTTGCTCTTCTTTCTTCATGAATGATTCTCTGCAGCAGAGGTCACATATGCCTTCCATACATTTCTGTTTCCTCCCATGTCTGTCTATACTCAGGGCTGTTATTCCCCATTCTGTACCTGGACTGTTTCGGTATCATTTTGCTGGTATCTCTGATTTTGGTCTTAGTATCAACTCAGCTTCTCTGTGAAGTCAAGAGTGTACCCTCTGAGTTAGCTGTGCTTGCCTCCCAGGTTCATGCCTTCCTTTACCTGTTAAGGACACTCAGCCATACTAACTCTCTCAAGCAGTCTTTCCTGCTTCTGTGCTGGCAGCGTGCCTAGAGTCACTTTTGATTCCTCTCTCACATGTGTTCTCATGAATGTCCTTCAGACAACTTCCTCCAATCCCCTTTCCATATCTCTACATGGGGCTTCTGTATAGCCACTCACTCCAAACTGAAACATTTTAATAAGGATCAGAATGCAAAGAAAACTTGTAAGTCTAGAGAAATCCCTGAAACTTACAGGACTCACTAGGTCTCTGTCAAAGTTTACATGAGCAGTAACAACATTAGAATCATCATTGGAGCATTATGCAAGCTATGGAAAGAGCTCCAGGGATGGAAGTTTCATGAGTCTTCACTCACACCAGGAGGGCATTTTGACTATGCAGCAACCTTTGAGTCACTGCTGTTGAAAGTAATCATTAGCACTCTTTAAGCAGCCTCAGTGAAATCACTAGTTTACTAAGTTAGAGCTGGGTTCTTTATTGACCATCTCCCTAGGAAAAGTCACACAATGGGGCTTCTGTGGTTCAACAGTTCTTTCCTCTTAACAGGTAGAGTATCAAATTAAATTATCAGCAATTATCACTTACTCAACAATACTGAGCATTCTCTGAAGGGACACACTGGCCTTGCTCCCAGCTGTGAACCAACTGATTTTCCTAATGCTCAAGAAGTATTAATGTTGTTACCAATACTGATAGTGGGTGAGCAGAGCAGATATATTATGAGAATAAACATATCTTATAACCATGCAAGTGTGGCATGTTCTCTACAAACGAGGACCAGAAGCAACCAAAGGCAAGAGGAACGTGATGGTGTAACACATCTTCAGTGTTTTCCTAAAGGCAGGATTATTCTCATTCTCTGAAAATGTGGACAATAAGAAATTCAGGGCTGGTGAGATGGCTCAACAGGTAAAAGAGCATTGTTAAGCTGCTCTTCCAGAAGACCTGGGTTCAATTCCCAGCACGTACATGGCAGTTCCCTGTTGTCTGTAAGTACAGTTCCAGGGGATCAGACGTCTTAACACTAATGAAAAGGTTAAACTGCAAAAAAAAAAAAAAATTACATATATTCAGTTGGGAGACTAAGACGTTCTCTTTCAGATCTCACCAGAGTTTATTTTATAAGGACTATGAGGGAACTGTGCTGAAAGCAAGGAGAATCATCTCCATAGTAAGCTGAGAAACAATCAAAACAGTCTATTTGGAGATTATGTCTTTTATATTTGACAGGAAATCTGCATCCAGGAAATCACAACAATATAGTTCTCTAAATAAAACCTGAAAAGGAGAACACCAGAGACATGCAGTGTGGATGGGGGTTTCCATAAGCCTCCCCCCCCCATAGCTAAAGCACTACAAGCAATTAATGGTTTCTGAGGGAGGGGGAACCACTCTGCTCCAAGGATGAGCCCCCGACAGATTTGCCAGTCCTGGAGGTCAGTCCTAAACACTTATGGGCCACACTAAATGAACACAGCAGATTGTATTGATTAATACAATAATAAATAACAATTAAAATATCAAAAATTAAATAATAAGATGTCATGAATTTGAGAAGGATTTTGGGGACGCAGGAAGACATGAAGGAAGTGGTAAGAGGGAATGATGGTTAATACAGTATTTATACACAGAATTCTTAAAATAGTTAATTTTATATGACAAAGGTATATTTACAAATATTCTTCAGCTCAGGTATAAGAAAGGAGGTGACAGTCATGGGCTTGTACAGAGATAGTCAGAAGTTTACATAAGACCCTAGGGATTATATGAGGCAACCCACTTTGTAAACAAAGAAAATTACCCTGGGCAGTTGTGACCTAGAAAGAAGTATTTGAAAACTTGAATTCAAGATTAAGGCAGTAACAGGTTTCACCAACATCATGGATGTAATAAATGTCAAAGTAAGAAAAATACCTATTAAGGGTATAAACCAACATAATTACTTAAGAGTTTTCCTTCAATCCTTTAAAAATAAGATAGAATATTACAATAACTGCACTCCAGGGAAATTGTTCATAAAAGTAAAGTAATTAATATATCTAAATTACACTCTTTATGTTTTCCCGAGGAACAAGAGTCATATGAATGTACATTTATTGGTCTCAGAGTAACAACTTTGTCAGTGTGGAAACAATTGTTTTGCAAATGCCACCATCATAAAAGGCATCATGTTTTATTTTAATAGGATGGAAATGGCCTTGGAAGGTAGGGGCAATACTGGTGGAAATGAAGAGTAATCAACTGTAGCATGTGTACAATGCACTTGGTATCAGAAAAAAAATGGTACTTATGGTATAATACAGAATATTAATTTTTTCCACTCAATAAAAAGCACCAGAAATTTCAATAAAAACTTACATTGGGCACTTGAAAAAGACCTGTATATCTGTAATGCCCTAATCTTACGTATTTTATAATGAAACTCAAAATTAGAGAAAAGGATTAAAGATACTGACTTTTGTAAATAGAAAACAGTTAAAAAGCAAAATAAAATATGTCAAGCACTCAAATTTTGAGCAAGTGAAGAAAAAAAAAGACATAATTTTTGCATTTACTCATTTATTTTTGTTTGTGATTTGTGTGTGTGTGCATCACAGAGTGTGTGTGTGGAGGTCATAGGACAACCTGCAGGAGTTGGTTTTCTCATCCCATTTTGTGAGTCTGATGCCACTGCACTAAGAGACAAGAACCATCTTCATCGAAGCAATATTACTTCAGCAGTGTGTGTGTGTGTGTGTGTGTGTGTGTGTGTGTGTGTATGTGTGTGTATACACCTACTCGCTGCTTTTTAAGAAGAGATTTGAAGAAGGTGAATTATATAATCAAAGCTATAAAATACAACAAAACTTGTTTATAAAGTTGAATTCATTCAGGAGTAGAGCAATAGCTGCATCCATAATTAAGAAATTATAACTTAAAAATCAATATCCATTCTTATCTTCCCTCCAAAATAAAGATTTTTCTGAAAATAGCAATAATATTTCAACAGCTTAATGTCTACTTAAAATCCCACTGTAGTGTCATTCAAGTATGACATCTTGTCAAGGTTCCCAAACACAGGCCGATAGTGTGTAGTCTCATATATAACATGTACAACTTCCTTCCTTAAAAGTGAAAATTTCCCTAAATGTAAATGCTTTTGTGTGTAATGGATGGTGTGCAGATGCTGTCACGTGACCTTTAGGGAAACTGAGGCTTGGGGAGATATGTGTTAAGTACAGATAGTACTCTTTAAAGTAACAAACTTCCTATCCTGATGCCCCCATTTGCACCATCTTGACACTATAATGGTGAATTTAAATAAAAGTAAACATTTAAAATATAAAAATTACTCTTATTTTCATGGAAATATGTACATTTCCTCCCACTATGTTTGTAAGTTAGCCGGCAGAGTAAATATAAAATCAGAACTAAGACTTTAGAGTAAGGAGAAAAGAGTGAATTGGTAACAACAAGGGCTGAAGAGCCATTCACATCAAGAAACTCTCATCTGTACTGAATGAATGTACAAAAATATTGTTTCTGAACTCTTATAAAATGTTTAATAATGAAATAATTACTACATTTTTAAGTTCAGTAAAGGATGAAATAAAACCAAATATAAAACACTTAAAGCCTGATCAATTTGTTTTTAAGATTTTTTTTGTAATAATGATTTCATGTGCGTGTGTTTAGAGAGAGTATGTGCACATGAGTGCAGGCCCCTTGGAAGCTTAAAGAGGATGTCGGGTCCCCTAGAGTCAGCATACAGGTAGTTATGAGCCACCCTGTGTGGATGTTGGGAACCAAACTCTGCTCCTGTGAAGGGGCCATGCAGGCTTCAACTGCTGACACATATCTCCAGCCTCAAGCCTTTACCATCTCTTTATACATGTAACAGATGTTACAAATTTTACAAACTCATAGAGTAAGAAATTTCTCTATAACTTCTAAATTACACAACATAAAATAGAAATGATTTGTCCCTATAAAGTTTTATTGAACTTTGAAAATGCCGTTTGAAGCAGCATTCAGTAGATGAGAACTTATTTATGTGTCGTTATTCAAAAAATATCCTCTCTGCCAAATGAGGTCCACCTGTTAGGCACAGGTGGCAAAGACAAAGAAGCACCACTTTCCTTTTTTTGAAATGATTTCAATACAACCAGGAAGATCTGAAATGAAAGACAATTATGAATTATAAATGAAACATAATTAATGAGTAAATGAGTCAACAGTTCTGGATGCAGAGAGAGACTTCAAATTCATTTCTGTTCACAGAATTTCAAGGAAGAAGGAAAAAATGAAACTATTAAAATGCTAAGTGCCCTTGTCAACTGAAAATCAACAGGAAGAATGCTGAAATGATAAGACAACGGTAATACACAGCAACAGAAGGAAAGCTAATATTTATTTGAATGTACTCAAAGATCCCAAGGCTATACTGGGAGATGTTATGTCCCTTCTCTCATTTAAGAGGCCCCATAGCCGACTGCTTCTAATTCTCCATTACAGAGATGAGAAAGTTAAGAACTAAATTAGATAGACAGTGTAACCTGCCTAGAATAATAATGACAGTAAGTGAATGTGCGTGGAACTGCAGTCAAATATTCTGTAGAGAAGACATAATAAAGATGATGCAGAAGTGGAGAAATGAGGAATTGCTGTGTAGAGCTATAATTTACCAATAGCCAATGTTGTATGGAATAATTGAGGTTTAAGTTTGATAATTCCTTCTTGTGTGATGAAGGAATCAATTTATACATATGATGGTATACACGCTCATTTTATAAACAGACACAAGAAAGATGGGTAGACATTTACAAACAACTGTGTACATGCATACATACTGCAACAAAATTCTACTTTTTATAAATTATTATAGAGGCTAGATGTTCAGAAAAAAAAGTGTGGCAATATACTAGACCGCTGACCACAGTGTCATTTTACTGACTTTGAAAGTTTTATATTTAATTATAATTCTTAGATATGAAAGAATTGGCACACTCACAGTATGTGAGAATCCAAGCAGTCAAAATGAATGGTGGCTGTTCACATCAAAATAAATTAGAATTTTCTGAAATATAACAACCGGTTTTCCTTACACACTCACCTGAACCACTTTTATTGCATGCTCTACTCTGGTCTTTTACAATTTTTTACTGTTTCCATTTTTTTTCTCATCCTCAATCTCTTTTATTCATAACAGGCTAATGGAGGAAGTTTTGTTTGCAGGAAGAGATAAGATTCTCAAAAACTGTTAAAGTTTCAAGACACATGGGGAAAAGCCAAGATCTCATGTCACAAAATAGAAAAAATATGTCACTGAAAAGCATAAGCTTGTGGTTTGTCCTTTTCTATGTGTTTCTTCTAGGCTCAACGTCATTGATATTGCAATAAAGGAACCTTATATCGAGAGATGATGACAGATCTGCACAGGGGCATGGTCTTATTGTCCCCATAAATCCTATTTGCCACTTAATTAGACTGAAGATGTGTGTAGCCTGCATAACTGAATCCACTTGAGCTTTGTCAAGTGAAGACTAATGTCTTTGCATTTTATTCTTTCCTTATTGAAGTCTATTGGATCTGTTTGTAAAGAAAATTTAATAATCTTATATTATTCAGACACACTTTATTTTACGGTGTCTCATATTTTTCATTTATCTGACTTTCATTTCCAGTAGAGCTGGTCAGAGGGACTTCATTTTCAATCAGTTCCTGGGTCTGATTATGATTTTGCAGGTGTTATACAGTAACTTAATAATAGTTCTTAGTTGGCTAAGTCACTGGAGCTAATTTGGAGTGGAAGTGTATATGTAATAATATATTGCTGCTCTACTGGATTTCAAAGGAATTCATTATGATTAATAACATTACAATAGCATTTGGAGGAAGTTATAATGAATTGCCACAAGTTATAAGGACTCATTGAATAATTTTAATCTTACTACATTTAAATATTGAACCATAAGTAAATTAAACAGTTCTTAATAATGAAATTTGAAACTTATAATAATACTATTAATCATCACTAGATTTTTGTACATTATATAGAAAAGGATTTATGATATTTGATAGAGTTTATTTAAAATATTTTACTTATTTTGATTGAATGGTATGTATGAAATTTGGAGCTTGTGGTGAATATGTCCTTACAAAAGCCTACTTTGTTTCTCATGATTGAAAGACATAATCTTCCCATTGCATAGTTCATATTTACTCTCAAATTTAGCTACTTTCCACAAGTCAAATTAAATGAAGTGATTTGAGGGCAAATATATACAGTGTGCTTTAGTTAGCAAAATACATTAACATTCAATTCTCTTTTCCGGGTACCCTCATTTATTAAAGATATGTTCCATATTGAATCTGAGTGAAAGTTACCAGAAGTGTGTTTAAATAAATGAATAGATCCTCAGTTGCAGCCTGTGTATTCCATAATGAGGATTCAAGCATGACAAGCCAGACTTCTTCCTCACATGGAACCTCCAATAAGCTTGATTCAGTCCCATGTATAACTTAACACACAGCAAGGAAAAGCCTTCTCTACTATGGAAGAGAATGCAATAATTTCTTTCTTCCTTAATGACCTACAGACTCTTTCATAGAGTAGATGCCTCTTGTAACCAGCTTTAATGGATGGGATACATTTGAGCTGTTAAGTGTGGCATAGGGCGTTTTCCAAAAATCTGAGCAGAAAGATAGTAATCCTCATCTACTTTACTGTGGAACAGCATGATATCAGGATTTTCTCTGAAGGCCAAGTTCTTTGTTTTGGTTGGTGTGTTTGCAAAATGTACTTTTCTCTGGGAATTGTGATAATTTGCTCAATTTTGACAGGATCTTTATTATTAAACACATCAAGATGTATAAATACCTCAAGCTATTATGATATTGATATTATATTATGATAATGATATTATCTGAGCATATAATGTTTTTATTACTATATAATGCAAATGTAGAAAAACAGGGCTGGGGGGATTTCTCAGTTGTTAACATTGTTGCTAAACATGCACAAAGACCTAAATCTGGTACCCTGGATCAATAGAGAAAATTGGGTGTGGTTACACATGTAATCCTATTTCCCCAGAGGTGCAGACAAGTAAATGTCTATTCAGAGAGACTCAGTTCCCAGTGAGAGATGCTGTTTCATAAAATAAAGTGGATGTTTCGAGAATTATAACCTGATGTTGATCTCTGGCCTTTACAGTCCTGTGTACTGTATACATGTGAAATTCCATGTGCATAGAAACACACACACACACACACACACACACACACACACACACACACACACACTTGCACAGATACATGGGGAAAATTCTGTAATTATTTCAATTGAAAATATGCAAAATTGTCAGGATCATAGTCCAATTGCTAGTATAGCAAAATTAAGATTCATGAGAAAAGCAAGACGTAAGAAAAAATGAGCGCTAAGTTAAAAGAAGTATGAAAGGGACAAAAAAACAAAACACAGTCCACATTTCATTCAACACACAATCTAATACCCATGGACAATTGAGCTTTCTATGATTTAGATTTTTCCAGGCTCCTGAGGTCCTGGGAATTAGAACCTAGCTTTAACAATGTAGGACTTCTCTGGAAAGTACATTCAAACACAAGACTCTGAGGCGTGCTCTGGGTTTTGTTTTATGTTTCTTTTCATTTTTAAAAAAAGGCATTTTAAATTGACTTTATTTACGTGTATGAGTGTCTTGTTTACGTGCATGTATGTGTAACAATTTTGTGCCTACTGCCTGTGGAGGCCAGAGTATGTCAGACCTCCTAAGCGGGAGGAACAGAGGTTGTGAACAGCCATGTAAGTTCTGAGGACTAAAATTCAGGTCTTCAAAAAGAAATCCAAGTGCTTCTACCTGCTGTGCCATCTTTCCAGTTCTACTCTGCTTTCTTAAGAACTGGATCAGTAAGTACAGGAAAATGACCCAGGGATTATGTAAACTTGTACTAGTCTTCCTGAGGACCTAAGTTCAGTTCCCAGCAAACACATCAGAAGGCTCACAACTCCCTGTAACTCCAGCTCCAGGGGATCTAATGCCCTCTTCTGGCCTCCAGGAACACACTCATGTGTTTTAAAAAAAAATCTTAATAAATAAATAATTTCAAAAATATTTAATGGAAGAATCATGCCAGGTGTCAATATGTCTTCCCTTAACTACTAAATTTACTTTTATAGGGAAACTGAAGAGGCGTACAATGGTGTGCAATGAGTAAGCATATGAACAATGATGTCAGGGAATACAAACTTCAGTAGTCCACAGGGAGAAGGTTTAGGCAATTCTCGCAAATAGACTTCTGAGCATGTGTGCAGTAACACAGTAATCCTTAAATAACTTTGCCAAGAAACAGTAAAAGCAAGACTAGTTTTGAGGAACAAACTAGAATCAGATCTGAGAAGTTTACCTCTATGGCCTTCAGAGTATCCCTGGAAATTATCTCATGTAAGTTGGGTCACAAACACAGCATGACCTCACACATATGCAACTCAGCTTAACCAAGTATGTGACAAAAGCTTTTGGTTTCCAACTCTGGTTAATGCCATATACAGGGAACTGTTTGAGAAAGTTCTGTAATTTTCAAGACAAGGAAAATGAATATTTTCTTTTCACTTGCCAAGGCTAGAAACATATGAGTCATTTGGTGCATCAAGGCAATACTGACTCATGTGATTTATATCCTATTCTTTTGACTGGAACTGCTCAAACCTTCAGAGATTAGAGTTTTACAAACAACTGTAAATAAGCCTTGCCTTCTCTGTCTGCATAAATCATTTTTCATGTGAAGTTATTTTTAATGTTAAAAAGATATCTGGAAATATTGTTACACTCATCCAATAAACAAAAGATCCCTAATCAGTTTTGACTTAAATGTTCCTTCAGGAGAAATCTGGCATATTAAGACTAGTTTCTGAATTACAAAAATCAAGAACTTTATTTCACTGTTCAGTTTCCTGGAGCCAATAAATTTGTCTTCAGGAATAGAGAGAAAAGCAGACAAAACATTCTAAGAATAATTGCATGTGAAAAATTAACCTTCATTGCATGCAACTATCTCAGATAAATTAATTTTTGAACATTTTGCCTCTCTTTCAAAATGCTGAGAAATCACCACTTATTCTACCCCTAAATTCAGCCATAATTTGGGCATTAGAATCAATTGTCCTTGTAACAAAGCAAATCTAAGACAAAGAGGCTATTTTTAGTGTGATAATGCTGTGGTCTCATAAAATAAGCTTTGGGTGCAAGGACAATATGATGAGTCCACATCATCAAAAGCCATAGAGCATAAATTAATTGCTTTGAGAACTGATCTTTGAAGGGAAAAGACAAATACTTCTTACCTAGTTGGGTCTTGTATTTTTATATTACCTGATATATTGGAGACAGTTTAGCTTTTCTATTTATGGATAATTACAAAGTTTATCACAAGTAAAAGCTATAAGTGTCTCATAGAAATACAAGGTCTAGATTATTTAATAATAATGCATGCTGCATTCTAAATGAGCTATTGATTAGGAATTAATAAAAGGCTATCAGGAAGTGCATTAGTCTATTTGAGTAGAAGCTATTCAGACTAAAGCTATTACTGCAGCAGCAGTGGCAGAGTCTCTTGCCTTCCTGGAAAGAGCTGTGCTGTGACCATTAATACATCATGTAATTGAGTTAGTCAGGAGCAGTTTTATTCAACAGCATCTAAGTGTGCCCCATTAATGAAGCTGGAATGAACTTGAGTTTCCCAAATGTCAGGAAAGTCTCATTGCTTTCCTGACAATGTATCTCCAAATTTACCAGACAGACACATTCATGTGTGGCCTGTTTTATTTCAACACTTCAGAGGAGGAATACATCAATGTAATTTAAGACAATCTCTACATGTTAATATTTCTAACACTAAGAAAAAGAGAAATATACAAGTATGTCATACATAATTCAATGATTATTTGGAACATAGGCAATCTATAACATTATTAATCAAAATTCCAGCCTCAGATGAAGAGCTACAGGCAATAAATGACAGGTGAAAGATGGAAAATCTGTATTCTCTATGAATAAGCCTCCTGATAGGTCATTTGATCCCAAGTGTTCAATTCTAGATATACATACAAAGACATACACACAGAAAATAAACACAACACACACACACACACACACAAACACACACACACACACACACACACACACACACAAGCATATGTAATACTAAGTGTTCTTGATAGAACACAGATAGACAGAAAGATATGTAGGTATATAGGTAGGTAAATAGATACAGATAGATTAGATACATGCAATGATGATGATTAAATAAGAGACTGTGAATGTGGAAGGGTCTATGGGATGCATGAAAGAGCTGGTGAGATGAGAGGAGGATGGAAATGATATAAATACTGTAACCACATACAAAATTACCCCCAAAATTATCAAACTCAAATGCCAAATTATGATTTTTTGCATAACATTTTTAAAAGTTAGTAAAGAAAATCTGTATGAAGAAATTATTTCTACATATTTTACATTTTAAAACTAATCTTTCAAGCACCGAGTAATCAAGATAAATTATTAGTAGCTAGCAACGTCTTTTCTATTGTTTTGTTGGGGAGTACAGTCTATTGGTAAATGTGTACAAGGTATAAAAACCAGGGCAGTGTGACCTGATGCTTTATTGAACTTTGAACTTTGTGATCCTTCACATTTGCTTATTTCTAGTTTTCTTAGTTATCACCACATAACATTGTTCTCTTTCTCTCTATCTCTGTCTGTCTGTCTCTTTGTCTCTCTGTGTCTCTGTCTCTCTCTTTCCTCTCTCCTCATTCCCTCCATTAATTTACTGTTATTATTTACATGTTC
>CABHPQ010157240.1:0-16689 GCA_902168405.1 Peromyscus aztecus | reverse complement strand
GGAAAAGAAGTGAATATACAATTTGTGTTTTCGAATTCCTTGATCATTGTGAGTAAAGAGTACAGACAAAACTTAAGCGTTTTTTTAATTGGGGCTGAACGTAGCCCTTCCCCCTACATCAAGGCTGAGTAAGGCATCGCACCATAGGGAACATATGACAGCCTGTGTTGACTATCCAAGGAAGGCCTTACCCTCTATGAGGAGGGGATGGGGGTAAGATGGGAGTAAGTGGAGGGGAACTGGAGAAGAGGAGGGAGAGGGAACAGGGGTTGGTATGTAAAAGGAAGGAAATTTTTTTAAATAAAATGTTATATAAAAATGGTTTTGTTTGGGAAAAAAATGTTTTTGACAAGTTTTTTTGGAAGATGGCTGTAATCCCACCATTTGGGAGGTAGGGGCAGGAGCGTCAGGAGTTCAAGGTCATCCTCAGCTACATACTTTTGAGATTGTCCTAGCCAACATGAGAACCTGTATCAAAATACTGGGGGACAGGGGGAGTAGAGAGCTTACTACATAGACACTGAGGACAGAAAAGCAATGGCACATCTGAACGCCAGATGGTAATCTTTGGAAATTAACTTACTATTGGACATATTTATACATGTATATAATATATTCTAGCCATCCAGATCTCTGTGAGTTCAAAGCCACACTGGAAACAGCCAGGCATGGTGACACGCGCCTTTAATCCCAGGAAGAGACGGCAGGAAGCAGAAAGGTATATAATGAGAACCAGGAACTAGAGTTGGTTAAGCTTTTAGGCTTCTAGCAGCAGTTCAGCTGAGATCCATTTGGGTGAGGACTCAGAGGCATCCAGCTTGAGGAAATAGGATCAGCTGAGAAGTCATCGAGGTGAGGTAGCTGTGGCTTGTTCTGTCTCTCTGATCTCTCAGCGTTCACCCCAATACCTGGTCCCAGGTTTCTTTTTATTAATAAGACCTTTTAAGATTTATGTTACACATATTCCACCCTCTCTTATCTTCCTTCTGCCCTCAGCAATCACCCCCTCTTACCACCTAAGTCCCTGTCCCACTTCCATGTCTTTTTTGTCTTTCCTTTCTTTTTGCTGTGTGACACACTGGGTTTAACAAAGGCCAGCTCTCCACTGGATCATGTGCAACTTACCAGTACCTACAGCATTGGAGACAAGGACTTTCTCTACCTCACCAGCCCCAAATGCCAAGAGTTCTCTGTAAATATGTCTATCCAATACAAATAATGTGAAACCTAATATACCCAAGGACTGGAATATGGAAAATACAAGACAAATATGAATCAAGTAGTACAATATGCAAAATAAGTAAAGGTTGCAACTTCAAGAAAGAAGCTTGTCTACAGTACATCATTGCTAACCGAAGAGTTGGCCAAAGGTTGGACTAAGTTGAGCAACAAAGCAAATGAAAATAATATTAAGAAATATAAATAATCATGAGTACCTATTGACACAAACAAAGAATTGATGGGTAAGTGGAAAGTTTTCCTTAGATAATAATTTTAAATAATAAAGGTCAGAGAAGCTAAGTAATCTAAAATCATCATTACAACACCACAAACATATTTGCTGTAGCCATGCTCAGTTGCAGTCATGGGACAAACTTCAACTAAGGCTAAGCTGAATAGTGTATACTCTAAACAAATCTCTTACAAAACACTTTATTAAGTAGAATGGTGATCTCAAGTTCACAAATTCTTTGCTACTCCTTTGGGTGGATAAACAATAATTTTTCTCCTTTGAATATGAAAATGTTCTTAGTAACTTTCTTCTAATGAATGAAATGTGGAGAAGACAAAACAAATAGTAATTTTAGAGTGGACAAATCTGGAAGACATCCTATAATCCAAGTGACTGGGACAAATATCACCAGCACTAAGTTTTGATGACATGTGCCCCTGATGAGAAGCAATAAGAGAATGTCCCTCCGAATGCATTTTTTCCCAAAAAGAAATCATAGCTCTAGTCTAATCATGATGAAATACCATAATTAAAAATATTCTGTTTTTCAAAGTCAAGCTTGCAAAAGGATTGAAGAACATCACAAATAATCCTTTAAAAGGCAGATTTCTCTCTATGAGATGAAGTCCTACATCTAGTCCCAAGGACAAAGAACAAAGAACACCAGTGGACAACATACAATAAGACTCTAAATAAAATGTGTAGCTTAATTAATGGCATCATACTAACGGACAATGCACTAAAACCAATTCCTTACTTTAATAAAAATGTCAGTTTTGTAAAGATTATAACACTTAGAGAAGGGAAAAGTCACAGAGGAATCCCAAGCACACTAATTTACAACTCTGTAAATCTGAAATTGTTTCAAAATTAAAAAAGAAAAAAAGAACTCTCCCTCTAGTATTATAGAATAAATATGGAAAGCACTGAGGAACTCAGCTACATAAAGAACGTAATATATTTATGTAGGTGTATTATGTAAATTAGTTTGACAGCTAGAGATTATAATATGCATAAGCATACACAATATACTATAGAGTAATTCAAGCAAAATTCCAAAAGTATACAACTAATAGTTGAGTAGAGTCAGTTCATCTAGCCTTGCTTCTATGCTATAAAACACCACGAGTATCACTGTTGATTCTCTATCGATAGTCTATATATACCTCTCCAGCTAGCAAAGCAATGTAGAAATGTAGAAAGCAGTGTATGATTTATTTATTAGTTCAATTAGGTGTAGTCTTTAAAGAATCTATTAAGTGACAAAAATCAGTCTAGGTGACTGGGATATGTCAATCCTAAGTAGTTGTGATAGCTATATTAGACACAACAGAACATTGCAACTAATCTCTTATTTATTCAGATAACATCTATAAATTAAAATTTATATAATTGATCAAGACCAGAGAAGGATCTTGGCATGTGGAGTCTATAAATCTGTCATTTTTTTCGACAAATTTCTTCTCAACTCAAGCAATGATTCTAGTCTGAGGAGAGATACTATGATTAGACCGTGTGTTTGTTCCTTTCTAACTAGAAAATGTTCTATCAACTTGCAAGGCTGATTTGAGCTCATGATAATGATTTACTTGGAGCTCTTGCACCTAGCAAGCTTTGTTCCAGGAAATGGAAACTCACACTGCTTAATCTTTGGAACATACTTGTTAGATAATTCTCATGGTTGTTCCACTTCTCATTTTCCCTCCAGAAGTAGAGTCAGGCTTTGAAAGGTTAAAAGCTTTTCTAAGCTCATTTAATAAGATAGTGACAAAGCTGAAAATAGAAATCTCCAGATTCCTTGCAGTTGCCTTATTTCACCTCATGTTATCACACTGAATTCAATTCCACTTTCCTGTAGTACTCTCACTACCAAGTCAAGGTGTCCTGAGTCACAGTCATTCAAGAGACACATTGGCTTTACTGGGGCGGGTGGGGGGGTACGATATATGGAAAAAACCCCTACACTGACATCATTAGACATTTTAATTTCAGATGACAATCTCTCAGATCTCCTGTGATAGCCAAGGCTCTTAGCTTGTCTGAACCTGAGTTTTCTTATCTGTGAAAGGAATAAATAAAACAACCTTTATAGTTACTGTGTGAATTATTTTGCATCATTCATGTGAAGTGTTACCACATAATCTATGCATGACCAGTTAGGATGACTATTTCTCCAACTATGTTAGCATCAAAAACGAAATTCAGAATATGAAAAGAATCAGAAAAAAATAACTTGAGAAATAGCTCTATGTGACTTTAAGGAATTAAACATTGATAAATAATATTTTCTAAAGATACTTTAAATATCACAAAGGTACATATGACTGTCAAAATAAAATAAAATGAACCATTTGGAAAGTACAATATTTGAAACAATATTGAATTTTTAATTTTTGCATTTTCATTGTTTTCTTTTTTTGCTAAGAATACAAAAGAAAAACAGGATTGTGTTTAGAAACACAAATCTCTCTAAGACATTTAGCTATTTTTACTTTACCTTATTCTAAAAAGTACAGCATGAAGTATAATATCAGACAACAGGGGACTTGACTAGCAGAGAACCCAAGGCTGGTTCCCAGAACCCATGTTGGGTCACTCACACCACCTGGAACTCCAGCTCTGGAGGAACTAATAGTACTAGCTAGTGATGTAGGCAATTGCACACATAGATGCATATCTCCATCCCAAACACATATACACATAATTTAAAAATGAAAATAAATATTTAAAATAATAAAACAACAGTACATCATCAAATTACTTCTGGATGTTTCATAGGGAATGGCCAATTTTTAATACTTCCCCAACCTGCTTGAGCTCAGATCCTTTCAAATTTATACAGTGACACATAGTTGCCTCTCAATATCCATGGATTATTGATCCTATAGATTCGACCAACCCTAAGTCAAACATTTAACACCTGTATCCATGCTGAACACATACAGACTTTCATATGCAAAAAGGTGGGTTTTTAAATGTTTTTGAGATTATAACATAATACATCATTACCCTGTCCCTTCCCTCCCTCCGAATCTTCACATGTACCCCTCTGCCTCCTGCTCTCTTTCAAATTCAGTGTCTTTTGTTCATTAGTTGTTGTTGTTGTATGTGTGTATTCTTAAATACAGAAGCATAAGTTACTCTCTCTCTCTGTGTGTGTGTGTGTGTGTGTGTGTGTGTGTGTGTGTGTGTGTGTGTATGTTTTCAGAGCTGACCATTTGTTATTGGATAACCAATTAGTGTGCTTTTCCCTGGGGAAGACTATTCTCCAGCCCTCAGTGTTCCTTGGTTGTCTGTAATTCTCTATTAGGTGTTGAGGCCTTATAGGCTTCCTCTTCTTTCCCTTGGTTAGCATGTCCATTGTTGTTGTTCTTACTAAGTTCATTTTGAGGCAATCGTGTTAGTTGAGGCTTTATGGGTGTAGTTTCTAACATTTCTAAGAGACACCATCTCACAAAAAAACTCCCTGGTATTCTGGATCTTACAATATTCATGCCCTGTCTTTTTTCTTGCATTCAGGTACATGGAACAAAAAGTATTCTCAAGTCATTTTTTTTACACTGTGAAGGCATGAGTGTGAGTGTGTGTGTGTGTGTGTGTGTGTATGTATGTGTGTGTGTTTCAATGGTCAATATTAGGTGTCTATTTCTTGGCATAAGGCCTCTCACTGGACCTGGAGTTGATCAGTTTAGCTAGTGAGGCAAGGTAGGGGTTACAGATGCTCCTTGTTGCACTATATGAGTTGGGCATGTGAACTGAGGTCTTGTGCTTGTCCAGTTGTCCAGCAACTTCTTCACCAGCTGAGCCACCTCCCCAGCTTCTCTAGAATCTTTATATTCATGTTTACTTCATTTTGTTCTTAACATTCATATGCGATAACAGAAATGAGCTTTGTTCTTGGGAGGAATGTTAAACATTCCTTTTTAGCTTTCTAACAACGGCTGTATTTGGAAATATAGTTTTTCATAGACAATGGAGAGGAAAATTAAAATGATGTGTTACTGGCTGGAGTATAGTTCATTGTTACATTACTTGCCTAGCAGGTGTGAGTCCCAGGGTTTGATCCCCAGCACAGAAACAAAAAGTATAATTATTTCTAGAACATCTTAGCTATCTAATTTGGTTATATTTTTATACCATGCCACATTTACTTTGAAAGCAACTTGAGTGACTTGAAAGAGTTGTAATTTCTAAAGAAAAATAAAAGGAAATAATTTAGCCACAAAATGAAGACTGTATGAAAAGAATAAAAAAAAACAGAATTTTCCATGGACCCCACTGGTTGGACTATTTATAGAATAAAATGGGCACTTTACAAACTACTGGACTCCCTAAAGAAAGATGCAAGGTGATAACCAACTCCAACGAATACAGAATCCTCCATTACACTCTAGCCCCATCCGTATTTGGGGACTTGTGTTTTCCTAATTTTAAAAAGTGCACCTGTAGCATATTTTTTTTCTTCCAAAAGGATGAAGCCAGCTGGAGAGAGAGACAATTAAGCCTGATTGGATGACTCAGCAATAAAAATAGGAAGCTGACTGGATGAGAAAGGACGAGCTACGAAGCAGCAGATTGTGAGGGTGTGCGTTCTTTGAACAAGAAATGAAAATAAGCCCACCAGCATGAACAAGGGGATTGAGGTTAGACTTTCCAGTTGGTGGCAAACTCACTCCTGAAGTGTAAAAAGCCAACAAAGGATTCCTTTCTTCGCTGTCAAACTGTATCATAAAGTCAGATAGCATTTACTTTTCTGTTATCTATCAGCAAAGGTAGACATCAAAACAGGAGTCTGGCATTATCAAAGGACACCAAGGTCTTTTTTCCCTTTGGGTGACGTGCCCTGATCTTCCTAGTGTAGGGAACTCATGTTTTGTCCTTTTTTTGGAACATATCTCTCCTTCCCATTCCTCTGATTCACTGCTCTCTCATCACTCAAAGCTTTACCAGCTTCAGATTACAGCTGGCCAGAGATGTGCTTCACCCGTCTGTCTTCTGTCACGTCTTCCTCTTCCCAATCACACAGCCCCGAGAATATGTACTAACTTTTATTAGTTATTTATTCTTCAAGAATTTAATCCATGTATAAAATAGAGTTTGGTCATACTCACCCATCATTAACCCCCTCTAACTCCTAGTTCTTCCCCATGACCCACCACCAAACTTCATGTCCACCATTTTTAAGTAACTCATCTCAATCCAAAACTAGCTCTACCCAAATGTCCATTGGTATAAAACCATCAAGTAGAGCATGGCCAACTTACCTGGGCCCACGTTTCGGAAGGAAACTGGCCAGCCTTCCACCAATAGCTGGCAGTTGCCAATAGCTACTCAGATAGGAGTGGGACCTCCTGAATAACTCCATTATATATACTGAAAAGCCAATTGACTCAATTTTATGCAGGCAATCAGAGCTGTTTGGATTTCCTGATTGTAATGTCTCTCTCTTGTCCAAAAGACACTGTTTCACAGGAGTTCTGTGGTTCTTACAACCACCCCACCCTTTCCACAACATGTAGATGCTGAATGTATCTCTACAATTACTACTAAGCTGCACAAGCCATAAGAAAGGAACTTTGTATGTCTCCTTGACCCTGAACATGAACTTAGTAAGTAGTCACTGCTGAATGAATAGATCCAGGGGATAGAGTTAAGACTATGAGACACAATTCTGCCTAATAGCCATCAATTCTGTGATTTTGAAAAAGTTCCTTTGTTCTCATCCTTCTTAATGCCCAGACTATAGGTCTTAATAGTTTATATGACTCACATTTTTTTTATTTTTATTCATGTGCTTCGTGTGTGTGTGTGTGTGTGTGTGTGTGTGTGTGTGTGTGTGTGTGATATATACTTGCCTATGTGTTTGCATGCTTTCATGCATGTAGGTTCAGGGGTGTGCAGACGTGCAAGATCAAAAGTTGATGTCAGAGCTCTTCTTCAAATGCTCTTTAAGTTAATTCTTTGGAAGCAAGCTCTCTTGCTCATATGTATAGTTTCACTATCCAGCTTGCCCCAGGGAAACCGTTTGGTCTTCTAAAGCTAAAATTACAGGTGAGGTGTCATACCTACAAGGCATTAACATGGGTGCCAGGGATCTGAATTGGTCTTCTCACTTGTATGGCAAGAGCTTTAATTACTGATCCATCTAGCCAGTTCCTGACACCCTTTTCTTGACTTAGACATGAGGTTCACAAGAAAATAGAATTTGAAATACTAACATTATTATCCCAAGTTCTATTTCCTTTCTTTGTTATGTCTACAGTTTGGTAAAATTAGTTCTTTGTAAGTAGAGAAACATTTTGTAGTTGATATGAAGACTCCATTCTGTTTAAATTTAACAGTGATTACATAATTCAATCATTTGTTCAACAAATAATAAATACAAATCCCAGAAATAGTTTTAGAAAGAGAGGCAAAACAATGGAGAAATGAAGCCTCAGCTGTACTGCAGCTTTTGTTTTGGTATAGGGAGGAAATAAAGAAATAACATAATACATGACGTTTCATTAAGTTCTATAACACATGAAGTTGCTTTAAGTGCTGCAAAGGGAAAAATAAAGGACATCAAGATGGTTGAGGAAGGGTGGGAAGATGAAGATCCATGATAATCTGACACTTGAGGAGAGCTCTGCAGACAGGGAAAATGAGAGACCATTTGGTAAAGCACTGCCAGGTAGAAGAAATAACTTCCCCGGGAGCCAAGAATCAGGACTCCTTTGGCCAGTTCCAGGTGCAGTTCCTGAGGGAGAGAGAGTGACAAGAAGAACCTCAAGGCTACAGGAAAAAAGATGAGGCCACAGAGATGGTGGAAATGGGGACAACATGGGATCTCACAGACCCCTCCATATAGTGAGAGGCCATGTGTGCCTAAAGCTATTCAGTAATGATTTAGCTTAGATTCTCAAAGACGTGCCCCTGTTGCTCTATTAAAAATAAAGCAGGGGTAGAAGTAAAGAAATCTGTTGGTAATTGGGAATGTGACTCAGTTAGCAGAGTGTTTACATAGACTGAAGTGAGCCTTGGGATTCCTCCCTAGGACATATAGATGCACAGATTACAGAATCCCCGTTCTTTTCGTAGGTGGAGACAGGAAGACCACAAGTTTCAAAGTTACCTTCAGTTAATACAATGAGTTTGAGACCACCCTGTGCTGCATGTGATCATTTTTCAAAAAAGACAAAAAGAATTAGAAAAAGGAAAGGAGAAAGGGATGGAGAAGAGAAGAAGAAATTCAAGAAGGAAGGTAGGAAGGGAAGAGGGGAAGGGAAGGCTAGGTATGGTTACAATAACACAAGTCAAAAATGACCAGAAGTGGAAAGACTGCCCCTGCTTTAAAAATATAGTCATGGGGCATGAAGACTGGAGAACATGATTGGTTGAGTGAGAAATGCAGCAAAAAGAAGAAAATGGACTGGACCTGAAAACCACGACCAAGAAGTTTTATCACGTGGTCCCCAAGAATGAGCAAGCTGAAAGAGAAGTCACCACTTGCATGAGCTATAGTGGAAGCAGAAACCTCAGGTGGGATTTTGGTTGTAAAGGAAAAAAAAAAAACTGAGAGAGCTATTGAAAGAAGAATTGGAAGGAAGAGGTATTTTGTTGATCCCAAGCCCTAGAGTACCCAGTAGAAAAGTGTGAGAAAAGGTAGTTGGCAGGAATACAGTAAGCCTGGCTTGTGGCTGTATGGAACTATCTTGAATATGAAAAGGTGGCATTCCAGGGTTTTTAACATGTATGAAGGACAGCAGGAGTGGAGGGCATACATTAGTCTTTCCCTATGGCATCTTGGACTGATTGTGGTTAGTACATTCTGGTAAGCTCTGGAGAAAGGTGACATTTCTTGAACACTTAGATCTCAGAGATACTGAGAATGCACACTCTCTGTCCTCTGTAAACAAGATCTGGTCACAATATTACACTTATTTTGGTCACGGAAATGAGTGACCTCATAAGATATAGCTGTTTGAGGCAGTGATTACATGTTTGTGCTCAATACAGATTCATAACATAGTAAAGGCTGAGCTCCTCCTACAGCATTTACAAAGGCAAGACACCCTCAACCCTCCTTCCTTGTTATATCCTCTTAAAACATCACACCGTGACCCTTTGACAACAACATTTCTCCACCTATTATCAGGCAGTATATATTCAATCCATGATGATGTATTTCTCATTTATATATAAAATAGGGAAACATACAAAGTTTTAATTAAAAAGTCTAACCTCTAAAATTATAAAATTTGTGAAGGGAATCTAAAAAAAATCTGGTTTTTGAAAGTCTTAAAAGATGCATGGACAAACTTAATAATATAGTAATAAAACATGTCAATAGAGGACAAAATAATCCTGGACACTTGCATTGACTATAAAATATCTTGCATAAGAGTTTTATTTTATTGTAAGCATCTATACTGGACAGTTAGTGCATTAGTATTCACACATACACACACACACACACACACACACACACACACACACACACACACAAGACATTAGCTCATGCATTCCTTTCTATAGTACCATGCAATAGTCCATTGTTATTTTTATTCAACCTATAAGTAAGTAAAGGCTTACCAGGTCACAGAGTTCACAAGAAACAGAAACAAAATTTCAGCCTAATCATGTTTTTCCTGATACATCCTAATCTGTCACATCATTGTATAATAATTATGAACTATCATAATGTCAATTGCAAAAATTGTCTAGCAACACTTCTTTGTTGAAAATAATTATGTGGCTATCTAGATGAGCAGTTGTGAAGATTTATATGGAAATCATTGATATAACACCACCATCAATGATGCTCCCAGGAATTGTCCTTCAACAGTCTCTACTGAGCATTTGCCATGTGGTAGGAACTATCTGAGCATTGAGAATTCACCACAACCCAACTGTCACCAGCTGACTACACATAGAGGCTCCAGATCAGCACACCAGGAAACACATAAGTAAAGCCAAGCTCAGGGTCATAATCCATGACTCAAAATGATGTGGAGTCAGTGTGGAGGCACAGTGACTTCAGTTAAGGGAAGTACTTGAAAACGTGACCTCTCCCCTAAGTAGATGAGGCAGAGAAAATAACCAATGTAAAAATTCCTAAGAAAGAACCAAGCTTCAGAGTGTAGAAATAAAGCTTGTAAAGCTACTTAATGAACTGCAGAAGTGTGGCATGCTAACAGCTGAGTATAGAGAGAAAAGCGGACGGCAAACAGTTCTGGGTCTTCCTCATATTAAGACATTCAGACTTTATTCTAAGCTACTGGGAGGTAATAGTCAGAATAGTCAGGATTATGGGTTCAGTTTAGGGAAAAATAAAACAAAAATGTTGCAGAAAAGGTAAGGATTATATAAATATATACTATATGGATGCATTTGCTTGCCTATAATAATTCTATGCTAAGTATATTTCTAAAAGATGAACTGCTCAGAGGTGACGCCAAGTAAGAAGGTTATGCCTCCAGGCAGGAAAGAATGCAATTCTGTAATTCTGGTAATTCTGATTTTATCTTGTTCTTTCTACCAAGCTGACAGGTCTCTTGCTGGTAACTGACACAAAAATGTAAATCGCAAACGCAGACATTTGCGTTCCAAGTCACCTGTAAGTTTCAGCTCTGAATGGCAGAGATGGCTCCTTTACTACATTTGTCAGGTTTTCTGTGGAGTGATCTAGATGTGGGAATGTGGATGTGTTTCCATCCTGCAAAGAGGTGAAATGTTCACACGCATTCTCATGCTGATTTGCCTCACACAGAACTGCAGGCCAAATGCTCCTCTCTGCCCCAGGTGCTGCCAGAGTGAGTTTTCTCACAGATAGACTATGGCACAGTTTTGAAGTTATTTATTGTCCAAATGAAAAGTGTTAACCCAGGGCTAGGAATGTAGTTTAGTTGTTGAGTATGCATGCAATATTCACAAGACCTGGGATTTATCCCTTAGCACTATGTAAAGCAAAAACAAAATAGGAATGTGTGTGTGTATGTGTGTATCTGTGTGTGTGTGTCTGTGTGTGTGTGCATGTGTGTGCGTGTGTGTATTACTTACATGTATGTAACAGCAATTAATGAACAATTAGGCCATGAATTTGAACTAGAGCAAGGAGAGTTATATAAGAGTACTTGGCAGGAAGAAAGGGAAGGAGGAAATGATGTGATTATACTATGATTTCAAAAAATAAAGAAACTTTTTTAAAAACTAACATATATTCTTTGGAACCTGTATATGCTTTCAAAAGAAAATATTTTATTTATGAAGGAAATTCTAAATGTTCATGTTAAATGAATAATGTACAGATTGAACAGCAGAGCAGAGAAGGACCAAAGGAGAGCTTGTCCATCAGCCCTATCCAGTAGAAACCCTGGCACACAGGAGTCACACATCTGCACTAAAGGGCAACGGCTCCTGTTTTTCTAATAATTCTTTACTTGGTGAAACACATTTGGCTTTATAAATTCAAAGTCACGGGAATATGGGGTTGAAGGCTGCAAATGAAACAGAAAAAACCAAATGAGCTAGTGTTTTCCTAACATCACTTAGTATTTTCATGGTCATGTGCCCAGATGATCAGAAACATTAACATGAATAATGCAAGTCCTAGACCATTAATGGGAGAAATTGCTACGCTTCTTTTTCTTTTTTTTCCTTTTTGTTTGTTTTGTTTGTTGTTCTTTGAGACAGTCTATTGGTACATAGCTCTGGTGATTGCTCCTTTATAATAAAAAAATTAAAAATCTTTCCCATGAGGCTCTTAAGAAACCACGTACTTTGAGAAAAAGATCCGAAAGGAGAACATAAACATAGATCAAAAGGTACAGCAAATAGAGGAACATTTTTCTGAAAATGTTCAGAGACTGCAGTAAATAGACACATATCCTAAGAAGGAGTTACAGGTTGAATGTTTGGTCCTAGAGAAGTGATCTTCACTAATCATTACTGAATATGGTGAAAATGAAGTTTTTAAAGATTAGCAGTTTGGAAGAGTGCCAAATTATTTGCTTTCCCAACTCATGATGTGGGGCACCAAAATAATCAGCAAGAGGATGAGACGTGTGCTATTAATCCTGGAAAGGCCACTGGGGGCAACCCAGTTAAACCTGCTCTTCTCAGCGGTAACGAGATCAAGACCAGAGGAATGAAGCTACAAATGTTTCCCAGTTCAAGAACACTTTCACTAACGTGATCAGAAGAATGACTAAAGATGAGGGAAGTAGAAACAGAAGAGGAAAATCTGATAATCTCTACAGACATATAATCATTTTGAGAACTAACAACCCTTAGGTTATAGATTCCCAAGGTCACTTAATGCTCAAAATATCACAATTTACATGGTTGCTTTTATTCTAAGCATGCTGTAATGCACTTTTTCAAAAGAGTGTTGTAGTGTGTGTACAACAATGAGAGCTTAAGCATGGAGCATGGAGCATGTATTAAGCAATGCACTGAGAGGAGAGAAGATTGCATTCTTCTGTTTACTTTGAAATACAGGTAAGGAAAGTGACAGATTCATACAGGGATTAAAAAAAGCCTTATAGAAAAGTTAGTAAAACTTAAATCTATAAGCTAGGCATTGAAAATATTTCTATTCATGTTAAAGCCTATTCAGCTTTCTATATATTTCTTTTTTTCATAATTTGTTGTTGGAAACAAATACAGTCTTAAAACCTTGCCATTCTAGAAGACAATAACCATGTCAAATATAAGAAAATATGCCAAATCTGTTTACAAAAGTGAAAGGTCATATTTTGAACATGACTAAGACTGAGTCCTTATTATTATAGTCTGATAATAATGACAGCTCCACTTGATTGAAACCCAAATTGGAACTAGGTAGCTCCTGTCTGTTGAGAAAAGGGGTTATAGGTTGCAGAGAAAATGTAGAATAATTTTTTAATTTCTTTTATTTTTTTGCAATTATAATATAATTACGTAATTTCTCCCTTCCCTTTCTTCTCTCCAAACTCTTCCATATACTCCTTCTTGTTTTCCTTCTAATTCATGGCTTCTTTTCCCTTTAACTGCTGTTATACACACATTCACACACATAGCTATATATGTGTATGTATGTACATATGTATGTGTGTATATATACATATATATATAAACACATAAATACAATCTGCTCAACCAGGTTAATGTTGCCTGTATGTACATGTTTTCAGGGTTGACCATATGGTATTATTCTTATGAATCACAACAGCAAGAAGCATAGCTAAATACCGCTAAGGGCACAGTAGTGGCATGCACACCTTGGCAATAACCAGCATCTCTATAATTGGACTTAAGACCCACTGAACAAGAGAGAAATCATGACTTGTACTGAACACCTAGCCAACTTCTCAGGGATAGTGAAATCATGGATTTTGGAGGAAAACTTACAGTTACCACTTTACTAATTCAGTATAAGTCTGTTTCATGAATGCCAGATTTTTTTTAACGAATTAAAGAATGTTCATTCAAGATTGTCATTCTATCTCACAGACCTTTCCTCACTGTTAGAGTACTATCTCTCTAGCATGTAATTAAGATGCACTGTTTTTCTATGAGAAAAAAAGGTGAAATCTGAATCAATATAATTGAATAAGTTTTGTATTATTGGGAGAAAAAAATATGAACTTTTCCTTTGTCCACTTCAGAATGTCCAAGCTGGAACAAAGCCCAAGCATTCTTTCCTCTTGTGACCAAGAGTTATTTAAAAAATCCATTGTTCACAAAAGGAATATGGCCTGATGTTTCCCATACGAACTACTCATGTAAAAGAATAAGTTGGTAAAGGTAATCCAAGTTACTTAGACTCATGAGGGCAGACACTAAGAATATAACAAAATATCTGAAATTTTAATGTAACCCACAGCCAGCTGGTGAAGCATATGTTTAAGCACACCAGGTCAGTTTAATAAGCTTCTTTTTTTCTTTGATAAAGTTTCCAGTGATTAGCATTATTACTTGGTTTGTCTAATCTGTTGATATAAATATAATGGCATAAAAATTATGCCATATGATAGTATTGCTCCACTCAAAACACACTGTGACTTGTAAATTGTTATTGGGCAATGTAAGTTGTAAAAATTACCATTACCTTTCTTTTAAAATTATATCATCACCAATTCTGAGTTGGAAATCTCTCTGAAATATGATTCTCAGTTTTGAAACAATGTGCAACATTCTATTTCTGAGTGTGTTGTTGGAACAGAAGGCAGATTTACCTCTTAATTACCAAATCTGACAAAACACCTAGAACATTTTCCTTTGGGGCTCACAGTCATCACTGAACAAAAATCCATCAGAATTAGTATTAGATTCCTACCAAAGACAATTTGCAGATTAAGGTGGTAAAAAATAACAAAGAACAGAGCCTACTGTCAAGCTGAGTTGAGCAGTGGGGTTTGGAGATAAGAAGAATAAGGTAGTTGAAATCTGTGAGGAAAAAATTAGACAGACATAGATCAATAAACAGGGTTCCATATATATATAAAGAGGTAGATACACAACTGTGTATGAGAAAGAGAGAGAGAGAGAGACAGAGAGAGACAGAGACAGAGAGAGACAGAGAATCTGATGATAAAAGGAAAATGAGACCAAATGGAAGTTTGGATATACACAAATAAATAAGATGCAGCAGAAATTATATATATAAATGCATATTTTAATGTTTAAAGAAGCATTTAAAAAATAAGGAAGAGAGATAATTTTAAAATTGCAGAACATATTAATTAAGTATAAAATAATGTAGTACAATAGCTGGAGGAAAACCATGGAAATAAACTGCAAGACCTTCTGTATAGGATATGTGAACCAACACAATATTGATTGAAGGTAAATAGCTAGATGGTGATAAAAACAGAGATGAACATTTGAAATCTGGAGTAAGTGTTGGGGAAAATAATGAAGCACAGTTTCTAAGGAAATTGAGAAGATAAAATGCAATCATAAAAAGTATCAAATTAAATTAAAATCAAGTAAGAATAGAAAATAAAAGGACAGTTAAATCAAGACTCAACTGGATGCTGTCTATAAGAAACTCACTTTAAAGTGAAAGACTGGAAATCAAATATAAGAAAATATAAATCACATAATGATTAATAAGCTATAATGAGAGTCATGTGATACTTTAAGGGGGGTGGTCCTCTGAGAGAATGTAGCAATCCTGCATAAAGCTAACAGTAAAGAAAACTCTGTGAAAACCAATGGAATTGATAGGAGAGATGGAGCAGTCCAAACTTTGGTTGAGTGTATTCAGAACCATCTCAAAGAACTGCCAACATAAGCAATCACAAAAATCAGTAGGGTTGTAGAATATTGTAATTACAGACATAACAAAAAACGTTGTTAATTGACTTTGACCTAATTGTCCATTGTAGAATATTAAACCAGTAATAGCAGAAAGCATATTTTGCATATTTTTAAGTGAGTACAGAATACTCTCTAAGCTATATTATAGGCAATAAAATAAATTTATGTCTACTGGAGTAAGGCATAACATTTAAAGATGATTGAGAATATAATAGTGGTACAAAAATAACTATTAAAGAAAAATAAGTGCTTGATTTTTAAGTACTTTTCAAGTATGAATTGTTTGAAAAATGAAGTCCAGATAAAAGTAATACACCCAAAGGATAATGAAAATATTGTGATCCATACTTAAGGTATGGTGGTTTAATGTTTGCACTTAAAGTGTTCTCGAGATTTCAAGTATAATAAATATCCTTTGTAAAAGAGTTATTCTAATTATATCACATATTCATAACATTGTTCTCCATTTGATTGGGCAAAGATCTTAGTGTGGAAACTAGGAAATTAAATTATGCAAACGTTCATCCACAATTAATACATTATTAAACTCACATTAAATCTGGTGTTTTAAAGCTTGGAAATTAGTGTTTCCATTAGTTGAGTTATTTATAATCCTATTAATATTGAGCTCACTTGCAAAATTATAGTAGATAAAGACTGGTTTATGTATCCAGGAGGCAGCCCTAAGGGAGTCATGAAGTACAAGGGCCAGGTCTCACAGGAATGCCCATCAGCCTTCTAAACCCCTTGTGGGCTTAGAAAAAAAGTTCACATTATAGACTACCATTAACATTCAAATGAGCTTTCTGTTGTTTAAATTATGGCACATGGTACCTAGTAGTGATTTTGTCTTAAATCTGATCTGCCTCCATCTCAAACTATATGCATACTATTTAAGCAGAGAAAGTGACAGCATAACTACTCATTAAGACTTTGGGTTCCATGGCGAC
>CABHPQ010157239.1:9087-32253 GCA_902168405.1 Peromyscus aztecus | reverse complement strand
ACCTGCTGAGCTGCCTGCAGGCTGGGCAGTGTGCTCCAGGTTTCCACCTTTCGTGAGCTGTCACCTATGCTGAAGTGGGCTTTGGTGATGGCAGTTATCGTTGAGTCATTTCTGCCCCTGTACATCACCCCTCACCTATATTCCTGTTAGTAACCCCAATAAAACATATTAGTTCACCAGGTTGGACTCTGGTGGTATCTTAGTTACCATCCTATTGCTGTGAAGGGACACCATGACCAAGGCAACTTACAGAAGAAAACATTTAATTGGGGACCAGCTTACAGTTTCAAAGGGTTAGTCTTCCGTCATCATGGTGGGGAGTGTGGCAGCAGGAAGGCAGGCATGGTGCTGGAGCAGTAGCTGAGAGCTTTACATCCTGATCCACAGACAACAGGCAGGGGCAGAGCAAGATTGGGCCTGGTGTGAGCTTTTGAAACCTCAAAGCCCACCTCTAGCAACACATTTCCTCCAAGTCCACACCCCCTAATCCTTCTAATCCTTCTCAAACAGTTCCACTCCCTAGTAGCTAAACATCTAAACATACATGAGCCTGTGGGGCCATTCATATAATAACCACCACAGGTGACAGCCAAACTCATCTGTCATGAGTTTCCCCTCTAGAGTGTGTAGATGTAACTGTCTTGTTAAATAAGATACACAGAGCCAAATACAGAATTAAAAGCCAAGAGGTCAGAGCAATAGCTAAGAGCTGAGATTAAAAACCTTACCCTTCACTGCCGCTGCTGTCCTACCTCTCCGCAAGAGAGCTACTTCCTGTGTGTTTGTCCTTTTTATTGACTTTCTATTCTGCCTTCTCATTGGTTGTAAACCCAACCACATGACCTCCTCGTCACTGCCCATCTATACAGACCTCCAGGTCTTTTATGGTTGGTATTGAGATTAAAGGCGTGTGTTTCCATGCTGGTGGTATCCTTGAACACACAGAGATCTGCCTGTCATGTGATCAGGATTAAGGGTGTGTGCTACCACTGTCAGACTTCTGCTATGGCTTGCAATTAGCTCTGATCCCCAGGCAACTTTATTTATTAACATACAAATAAAATCACATTTCAGTACAAATAAAATATCACCATAAGAGTGAGTAGACATTTGTTCATGTCTCACCAGGAATAGTGTCACACAACTGTGACACTGTTTGGGGAGAGGTAGGTGGTGCAGCCTTACTGGAGGAAGTGAGTCACTATGGATAGGTTCTGAGATTAATCAGTGTCATCCTATTTGCCCTATGTAGTAGTTTGAATGTAATTGATTCCCATAATCTCATAGGGAATGGCACTATTAGGAGCTGTGGCTTTGTTGGAGGAAGTGTGTCCCTGTAGGGGCAGGCTTTGAGGTTTCCTGTGCTCAGGATACCTCCTAGTGTCTCAGTCAACTTCCTGCTGTCTGCATGATGTAGGACTCTCAGCTACTCCTCCAGCACCATGTCTACCTGCACACTGCCATGCTCCCTGTCATTGATGATGATGGACTGAACCCCTGAAACTGTAAGGGAGGCACCCCAATTAAATGTTTTCTCTGTAAGAGTTGCCGAGGTCATGGTGTCTCTTCACGGCAATAGAAACCCTAACGAAGACACCCTACCCTACTTCCAGTTCACTCTTTGTGCTTTGTGCTTGCAGTTGGGGATGTAAGCTCTGAGCTTTCTGCTTCAGCTACTGTGGGCATTGGCCACCATGACGGACTCTTCTCTCTCTAGAACGGCGAGTTCAAATGAATATTTTCTTCTCTGAGCTGCCTTTGGCCATCATGCATCATCACAGAAACAGAAAAGTAATGAATACAGTGCACATCTGATTTTTTAAAATTTGCAGAGGACTAGAGAGATGGCTCAGCTAAGAGCATGTCCTGCTCTTGCAGAGGATCCCAGTGTGGTTCCCAGCACCCACATCAGGTCTCTCATAACCACCTATAACTCCAGGTTCAGGGGTCCAACACTGTCTTCTGGCCTCTGCAGATACTTGCACCTGTTGGGAGAGCCTTGCAAGTCAGATGTTGCAGTCTATCATGGCCTGGCAGCTTTCTCCAAGCTCAACATGAAGGACTCCCTCCCCAGTGAGGACTTCCTGCTCTCTACCTGCCCTTATCTGGAGAATGTCTCTGGGCCCAGAGGACTGACCTTATCTGAAAGCTGTCTCTTATCCTGCATGCTTTGCACAGGGTGACGCTTGGCACAGTTCCATGCTAGAAGCCTTCCCGTGCTGCACATGTGGTAACTAAGACTTGAACTAGGGGCTTTGCTATAGGACCCTGCTGCCACATACAAAGCCTTATGATCAGAGCATGCTGTTTAATGCAAATTAGATGACTCTTCAGCTACTGTCCCCAAACCTATATATTCCATACACTTTGGAATAAAGTTGAGTTGTCTCACCGAAGTCATCTCCCGGAGAGCTATCTCTGCTGTACCCACAGCCATCCAAACCCTGTTCCCTGCTTCTGCTCCCTCCCCTCTCGATGACTGGCAGCCTGTGATCCCAAGGAAGAAGGAGAACCACAAGTACCCACCTGCACATACCCATAAACAGACACACAGAAATACACATAATTAAAAATAAAAAATAAGCTGGGCATGGTTTTAATCCCAGCACTCGGGAGACAGAGGCAGGCAGCTCTCTGAGTTGGAGGCCAGCCTGGTTTACAGAGTTAGTTCCAGGACAGCCAGGGCTACACAGAGAAACCCTGCCTCAATAAATAAGTAAATAAATGAATAAATAAATAATTTTTGTAGAATGATCAGAAGACATTTTTTTCCCTCAAATACACAATAAACACAATGGGTTCCAAAACAATAACACATAAACTGATCAATCCCTGTACCAAGCTGTCGGTTATTTCAGAGAACTGGAGGTATTGCTTGTTTAATCTCTTCAAAATGTCAGCAGCACGCCTACCTACATAGGAACCTTACTTGTCTCAGACTTAGTGTTCCCAGGAAAACAGAGAAAAGGCTCCCAAGGGCTGTCATGATCTTGGCACTCCACAAGTCTTCTCCCCAGTCCTGAGCTTTTCAGCTCCAAATTAGCAGCAACTGTTCCCTGCTGCTGGTTTGGGGCCCCACTCTGTGGTTTAAACAAACACACAAAGCCCTCACGAGATAATGATCCCACAAGGAACAAGCCATAATCGCATTCCTGTAAAGAATGTGAAAAGTCTGCTCTAAAAATTAAAGCACTGTGCTCACTTGGCCCAGGCAGAGGACCCACAATGACAGAAACATTACCTTAGCAGCTTGATTCAAGTCAAAGGAAAGGCGTGCCTGCCCAGCCTCCTCCAGTGGACCAGTCGTGAGCGGAAATGAGCTGTAAATATTTCAAGTCAGGTTCTGCATGTGTGAACAGAAAGGGTAAGCAAACTTGGGGTGGCCTGTTCATTCTTACATGCTTAGTCATGACAATTTATGAGCTACATAGAAGTCAAATTTGAACAGAGAAATAGATTTCTTCTAGAACAGTCGTATGTACGTCAGGGAAATTTTCTGAGTTTTGGTTTTCTTTTTTTTCTGTTTATTTTCTGAATCAGAGTCTATCTTAGACCAGGCTAGCCCGGAACTTCTTAGGTAGCTGAGCATGATCTTGAACTCCTGCTCCTTCTGACTCGGCTAACAAGGGTTGGAATTACAGGCTTGTAGCACTTCACCCAGCTACAGAAGCTGGTATGTTCTCTGTGTGTAGCAGGGAAAGAAGATAATAACTACTTGTGCAGTGAGGTGCAACTGTATTCATACATGTTGAAATGCTTAGACTCTGTTTAGTGCATATATCAACAAATTTAAAAGGTCTTCATACTATGAGCTAGTTCTGTTACACAGCTTTACCTGCAGAGACATGAACCAACTTCTACTCACTCCAGATCAGGTACTGATGACAAGCCTAAGACACAATTCTACCTAAGTCCAATTCAGCATGCTAAAAAGTTTATTGAAGTTACTTACAGGAACATGGGTAACTCAAAGGCAGCTGCACCACCAAAAAGTAACCCCAGCCTGGGTGCTGACTCACAAAAGCTACAACCCTAGAGCTCTGAATATGCAAGCAGCTCAACAGATCTGGAGTCTTATCTCTCCTGCTGTGGTTACTGCTTAAATAAGCTTGGGGAGGAAGGTGCCTTATGAATCTGATCAGTTTCAGGGATTTCCTGAGACCTATGAGTTGTTCATATCCTGAATCTTAATGAACCTGTTTAACCAGGAGGAAATTGCTACACAGGTTCTAACCTGTAGACTCCCAGAAAAGGCTTTAGGCATATTCAGAAGACCATGCATCATACTTTGATAACTGTTGTAGATGTTGGTGTTTACTGTTTTTATTTCTACCTACTGCTGTCATGATATGAAACAACCAAAACTTACTCCCTTCTAGTTCTGTAGCTGAGAATCTGAAATTATGGTGTGCCTAGAATCATGCTCCCTTGGTTCTAGGGATGAGCCCTTCTTTGCCTTCTCCAGCCTCTCATGCCCTCCAGTGATCCTCTGACCTCTGACTCTATTTCCTCAAGGATTTCTTCCTCAGCAACTTTCCTCTTCGTACAAGAACACCAGTCACTGGATTTAGAATTCACTCCAATTTTCATATTACCACATCTTAATTAATTACATCTACATAGACCCTATTTTCATCTGGATATAATGACTCATACCTATAACACAGTTCTTAGAACACTGAGGCAGAGGATTGCTTTGGGTTTGAAGCCAGCCAGGGCTGTATAGTGAATTCCAGGACATTCTGGGCTAGAGAGAGACCAGAAAAACAAAAACGAAAAAACAAAACAGCTTTGTATGGTGGCACTCAAGAGGCATAGGCAAGTGGATCTCTTTGAGTTTGAGGCTACCTTGATATAGTAATACCCATCTCAAAAGAAAAAAAAAAGTCAGACAAGTACACAAAAGTATATATGGATATGACTATTTTTATAACAAAAATCTTGTAAGTAGTTTGAATATTGGTTAGGTAAATAATTGTGGCCAGGCGGTGGTTGCGCACGCCTTTAATCCCAGCACTCGGGAGGCAGAGGCAGGTGGATCTTTGTGAGTTCAAGGCCAGCCTGGTCTACAAAGTGAGATCCAGGAAAGGCGCAAAGCTACACAGAGAAACCCTGTCTTGAAAAACCAAAAATAAATAAATAAATAAATAAATAAATAAATAAATAAATAATTGTGTTCTCTTCACTGTGCCTTTATGTGAACATTGTAGATATAGATTATTTTTGCTAGATAAAGACTTCAATTTATATAGTGGACTTAAAAATACTCTTTAGAGGCACATAAACAATAATGTCATTAAATAGTACATCATGGATGATTGCCAAAATATTTTCATTTGTGACATCTCTCAAACATTTCCAATTATTTATTTCTGTTTTAAACTCTTAGAAAATTCGTAGGCATGTCTGTGCTAATGTTTCTATTTATTATTTCTTGTTTGGTTGGTTGGTTTTTTTGAGACAGGGTCTCTCTATATAGCCTTGGTTGGTTGGTAGAATTCACTATGTAGACCAGACAGGCCTTGAACTCATGGAGATTCTCCTGGCTTAATATTTCTACTTTAAAATCATAAAGCATAAGACATCAATTGGCTTAGAGGTTGGGTGTTTGTGTTTTCAATATATTTTTACTTATTGTGTCTTTATGTATCTTATTGAGAATTTAACTCCCATTGAACAGGCTGATAATATTTAGGATAATGAAGAATTGGTCCATATAAGTAGATACATAATACTTTTTATTTGCAGTGGGGGGTTAGGACCCAGGGCACTGCACACACTAGGTAATAACTATACCACTGAGCTACAGTCTCGTCTTCTAAGCACTAGGGTTTTTTTTTAGTTTTCTCCCTGCTTCCTATATAGGTTTGACACTTCTGGACAGAGTTCTGTCATGTCACTAACGGACAGATAACTTGTTCTCTGATTGTGTAAGTTAAGATTTCTTAGAATTAGAGTCAATTCATTTCGAGGGAGCTCCCTCAGCAATTTTATTTTAGCCTCTGCTAGTTTTTAGTTACACAAAAGAAGAAATTCAACCCGTATCTCACCTATATTTAGTTTCCTGTGATGAAAAATACCTTTTAAAAGTCATGTCTCATTATATTAAAAATTATTCTCCAATTGTACTGCCAAAATACATTCCATTAAGTTGCTTGATGTTCTTTGGACAAGGATCCATGTGATACATCCTTTTTCAACTGAATAAATGGAAATGGTCTTTAGAATAGCTTCCTTATGTAATTCTCTGAGTGTGATAATTAGGAAGCTGAGTATTTCATTTTTAACTCATTCTAATAACTGTTTTTATAAGGTAGCTAACTACTTTCAGCTCTGTGTGATGGGAGGCATCTTGTCCTACTCAACTTTCCACAATTTGAATTTCTAATTTATTTCATGTATTTCTCATAAGCTGTATTTGATCCTTTGTGGAAACTTTATAATTTGCATCTTATGTGCTAAGAATAAACAAGTGCTAATTATTTTAATATTTTTACATTTCTCATGGATGTATAACATACTATCATCAACATACTGGATGAGAGTAGAAAATCATTTTATTTATTCTAGGTAGGGCATAAAAAAGGAATTTAATTTTTATTTTTATTTATGTATTTATTTTTACACTGCTAGGGATTGAACCCAAGGCCTTGAATATACTAGGCAAATGCTCTACTATTGAGCTATAGTCTAACCTAGGGCACAAGAAAGGGGAAGAAAAGAAAGTAACATTTATTGCACACCTGCATGACAAGCACTGTTCGGGGACACAGTTTCACAATGTCTTTTTAGTCCTATAATAATCTGTGGACTAAGAACTACAGTTAGAAATGTTTCATAATCATGACTGGTTGATGTCACACTCTCGTATATGAGTGAGCCTCAGGTTCTGTTTTTTGTTTTTTGTTTGTTTGTTTGTTTGTTTGTTTGTTTGTTTGTTTGTTTGTTTTTCCGAGACAGGGTTTCTCTGTGTAGCTTTGTGCCTTTCCTGGAACTCGCTTTGGAGACCAGGCTGGCCTCCAACTCACAGAGATCCGCCTGGCTCTGCCTCCCGAGTGTTGGGATTAAAGGTGTGTGCCACCACCGCCCGGCAGGTTCTGATTTTTTATCTGCCTGTCTGTCTGTCTTGACCTAGACCAGCAGGTTGTTCTTCAGTGACAAGGTTCTTAGTGGGAGATGGCCAGGAGATGAGAAGATAAAGAAGCTGGATTTGGGAGGTCTTGAATGAGCTGTCTTTTTTTTTTTTCACTTTTATTTATTTTTTTCTATTATCAGCTTGTACAAATTCTTATCCTAATAGTGAAATGTTTCACTGAGACTTGCCCAGTGATTGAGTAAAACTAAAACTTATTATAAGCCACAGTCATCCTAGGGTCCTTCCTATTAGGTGGCCTCCCTGGTTCTGTGGGTTGCAGTCTGATTGTTCTTTGCTTTATATCTAGAATCCACTTATGAGTGAGTACATACCATGTTTGTCCTTCTGGGTTTGGGTTACCTCACTCAGGATGATATTTTCTAGTTCCATCCATTTGCCTGCAAATTTCATGCTGTCATTGTTTTTCTCTGCTGAGTAGTACTCCATTGTGTATATGTGCCACATTTTCTTAATCCATTCTTCAGTTGACGGGCATCTAGGTTGTTTCCATGTTCTGGCTATTATAAATAGTGCTGCTATGAACATAGTTGAGCATGTAACTTGTGGTATGATTGAGCATTCCTTGGGTATATGCCCAAGAGTGGTATGGCTGGGTCTTGATTTCCAATTTTCTGAGCAACCGCCATACTGATTTCCACAGTGGTTGTACAAGTTTGCACGCATGAGCTATGTCTTATGCAAAGCAAGTTTATTAAGAACTACAGCACCTTACATACTCTTTCTGGGTTGGTAGGGCAGTTAGATGGGACAAAGTCAGCAGAGTCCATCATGCAGTGGGATGAAGTCAGGAGGAGACTTCAAGCAATATTTTACAAAAGCATCACAGTGTGTCTCGAGAAAATTACCAGCTGAGCACACAGCCACCCAATGTGAGAGCAAGTAACTGGACTCTGATCCCATGGAAGAGCAGCAAGGGCTCGCTCTTAATGACTGAGCTACCTCTCCAACCCCTGAGCTGAGACTACAATAAAGGTGACCACAACAAACAATAGATTTTTCAATGTGAACGAAACAATCGTACCTGGAGGAAGATGCCATCGAGGACTTTCATAAAGAGGAGAAATCAAATGCCTGGCCTCGTACCAACCTCCCTTCCTCATCAGAGGTGAACACAAATGATGACTTTGTGAGGTGTTTTGTTTTACTGTGTTTTGTTTGAGAAAAGCTCTCACTGTGCAGCCCAAGCTGGTCTTGATTTCCCAGTCTTCCTGGCTCAGTTGTGATGGTTACCACTATTCACTTGAGATGGTCTAGAATTCTCTAGGACACAGCCTCTGGGAATTCCTGTGAGAAGTTATAGGAATATAAGTTAGCCCCTGGGCACATCGGTGAGGGAGTCTCTAGGCTAGGTTACCCTCCAGCTATGCTCATGAAATTGTTTATATTAAATTAATTGAGGTAGAAAGACTAACTTAACTGTGGGTGGAGCCACTCCAAGGACTAAGGCCCTGGACTGAACAAAAAGGAGAAATAAGGCTGGGTAGTAGTGGTGCATGACTTTAATCCCAGCACTCTGGAGGCAGAGCCAGACAGATCTCTGTGAGTTCAAGGCCAGCCTGGTCTGCCGAACAAGATCCAGGACAGACACCAAAACTACACAGAGAAGCCCTGTCTCGGAAAAAAACCAAACAAACAAACAAACAACAACAACAACAAAAAAAAAAAAACCTTTGTAGCATCAAGCTAGTGAGATGGCTCAGCAGATAAAGGCTCTTACCACCAAATCTGATGACCCCACAACCTACATGTTGGAAGGAGAGAACTAAACTGTCCCCTTCAAGTTGTCCTCTGACCTCCACATGAGTATATGGTGTGTACACATCCTCCACGCTAAATAAATAAATGTAAAAAAAAAAAAAGTATTGTTTTTTTTTTTAAAAAAAAAAAAAAGGAGAAATAAGAGCCAGGCATGGTGGTGCATGCCTTTAATCCCAGTACTCAGGAGACAGAGTCAGGCGGATCTCTGTGAGTTCAACCTGGTCTACAGAGCGAGTTCCAGGATGCCAGGATGGTTACACAGAGAAATCCTGTCCCAAAAAACTGAAACCAAAAAGCAAAAGAGAGAAAAATAACCCCGTTTACCAGCTTTCCCACCCCTCCTTGGTGACACCGGACACAATGTGACCATGTGACCAGCTGTCTCGAGCCCCTGCTGCCGTCACTTCCTTCCCGTGATGGACTGTGCTTTTGACCCGTGAGCCAAAACAAGCCTTTCCTCTCTCAAGTTTGCTTCTCGTCAGACGTGTGGTCACAGTGAGAGAGACACGTCACTAATGCACTCGGCCTCCCGAGAGCTGGGACCGCCATGTGCATCACCACCACCATGCCCAGCTCACCCGGTCACTTTAAGTTGAAACCAGTGCTTTTCTGTTGTTCCAAAGATCCTAAAGCCTTTACGAATCATGCAAAATCATCTCTGCCTGTGCTTGCTAAGTGGCCCAGCAAAGCCTGCGTGACAGCACATCTTTTTCCCAACTGCAGGTCACTAAGTATCTTAAGCCCACTGCTCAGGAAAAAAAGGTTCATTTCAAAATCTCACCATTTGATGACAATATACCTAGTTACCCAAGACTTCTGATGGATGTAGATGGCAAGATTAATGTTTTCGTGCCATTCTGGAGTCTGTGGATTAAGGAGTAATTTCAACGTTTAAGTCTTATCTTTCTAAAATGAATTTCTTAATGCCGTAGTTACTGTAGTGATTTCTCTGATGGGTCTGTGAACAGTAAATTAAAAACCTGAAAATTAGTCACCATTCCAGATGTCATAAAGAACACTTGTGATTCAAAGGAAGAGATCAGAATATCAGCATTAACAGGAGTTTAGAATAAGCTGATCCTAACCCTCATAGATGGCTTTGAAGGGCTCAGAACTTCACCTTAGGTGTGGTGGGAATAGCAAGAAGATTATAGAAGGAATCTGAAGTTGGGGCGAGTGAGTGAGCAAAGAAAGTCATTTACTGAAATCTATTACTTCCAGTGAAGATGCAGTAGACAGTGTTGACAAAGGGTCTCAAATACACAAACTTAGTTGGCAAAACAGTGGCAGGGTTTGAGACGCCAGATTCCAATTTTATGGCAGTCTTGCACCCCCAGCTCCTGACTGCTGGGACTTGGGGTGTAAGTCACCTGAATTCCAATTTCGAAAGACACTCTACTATTAATATAATGTTACCACCAATAGCACCGTGAGCTAAAGGGAAATCTTCCATAAAAGGAAAAGTCAATAGATGTGGCAAAATTCTTAAATATTTGTTTTTACTTTTTGATTATGTGTGTGACTGTGTGTCTGTATAACGAACGTATGTGCATGTGAGTGCAATTACCTTCGGAGGCCAGAAGAAGGCATTGGACATTCTGGAACTGGAGTTACAGATGCTGTGAGCCACCTGATAGGGATGCTAGGAATTTAAGTCCTCTGCAAGAGCAATACACTTTCTTAACTACTGAGCCATCTCCCCACCCCAGATGTGGCAGATATACTGTGGTTCATTTGTTAGTTTGGTTTGCACAGCTGGGGACCAAATGCAGGATCTCGATTGTGCTGGGTAAGGGCTCTACCACGGAGTCCATCCCTATGCTTGGTCTTATTTTAAGACATTTCCTTAGCCATTCACGCCTTCAGCATCGACTCCCCTTCTCAGTCAGCACGCTGGCACTGAAACAAGACTTTCTACAGAGAAAAGATCATGCTTCACTGAAGGCACAAATAATAATGAGCATGTTTTAGTTATAAAGTTCTTCAGGGGGGAAAAAAAGCCAGGTGGTGGTGGCGGCGGCGGCGGCGGCGGCGGCGGCGGCGGCGGCGCACGCCTTTAATCCTAGGACAAAGGAGGCAGAGGCAGGCGGATCTCTGTGCATTTGAAGCCAGCCTGGTCTACAGAGAGAGTTCCAGGTCAGCCAGAGCTACACAGAGAAACCCTGTCTCAAACCCCTACCCCCACACCGGGGGAAAAAAAGTTTTTTGGATTTTTTATTAGGGATGTTTGGTACTGGGGGTTAAACCCCAAATTTCACACTAAGCCTATGAGCTACCACTGAATCACAGCTAGAGCCCTAAAGTATTTTAGATTAAGTGGTGACTACAGTAACAACTTCCCCAGAACCTCCCGCAGAGCCAGGACTAAGATGGACCCGGCCACAAGCGCAGCCACAATCTCCCGCCCCACCCTCCTTCAGTTCTTTTCTCAGAGCCTCGGAGTTCTCGTCAGCTCCTTGGAGATGGGCTTGGAACCCACTTGCCCTACCTGATTTTCCTACTGTGGTCACATCTGGTAACTCTCCCTTCTCTGCCCTGTTCCACTGTCTATCACCTTGATTGGCATGCTGGAGTGAGTGGTAGATTCTAGCCTGTTAGAACTTCTGGAGCCAGGACTTTTGCCCCCAAACTCCAATAACAACAAGTTTATCTTTGAATTTGTGTCTTTTTTTTTTTTCATTTGGTTGCTTGTTTGCTTGCTTGCTTATTTGTTTCTAGAAACAGGGTCTTATGGAATTCGGGCTAACCTAGAATTTGTTCTGTAGCTGGAGAAGACCTTGAAGTACTGATCCTCCTGCCTCAGTCTCGTGGGTACCGGCCTTGCAGGCACGCCTCCATTTATGTCTTGTGGATGATATCTGACTGAATAATGAGGTGTGAATGTGAGCGATGGTGATCTGTCAGAGATACGCCTGTAGTCTGTATGCTCAGACCACGGGCAGAGTGAGTCTCACGTGGCCCTGTGTACACAAATCCACGCCCAGGCCACAGTTTGGACCCAGTGTCTTGTGTCGGCGTTGGTGGGAACACAGAAGAAGCTACAGTGACTCGTCAGGAAAAGGGGGGGGTGATTTATTTAGAGACTGGACGATGTGAAACTGGGTTGCCATTCATCAGCACAGCCCATCCCACGGTATCTGCACAAACATTATCTCTCTGTCCTCCACGCCTGGCCGGGAACTGGCAGTACTCTGGTAATAAACACTCTCACTAAGTGCCGGTGAGATAAGAGCACACGCGTGGACGCCGCAATAAAGCATAACAAAGTTGTTAACTTCTTCACTGAGGTCAGAGTCTACGCTGCAGCAAACTGCTCCAACGCCGCAGAGCAAATACTCACAGGCTTCCAAGCAAAAACTGAATTTGAAGATTGTCAAAAGAGAGCTCAGTGGTTAAGAGTGCTTCCCAATCTTCCCAAGGACCAGAATTTGGTTCCTAGCACCCACGTGAAGTGGCTCATAACCACTGCAGCTCCAGTTCCAGGGCATCTGATACCCTCTTCTGACCTCTGTGAGCAACCGCACTCAGAGACCTATACATCAATCTTTTAAAAAAATAAAAAAGATTGTGAAAAGAAAAGGTAAATGAAATAAAGATTGTCTCATTGAACATTTTGATTCCCAGCACACACACACACACACACACACACACACACACACACACTCACTCACTCTACTGTAGGGTGGAGGAAGCCCTGAGTGAACGTGTATTGTTGGCATGGGTACAACCACGTCAAGGATTCTAGCACATCAGACCAACAGGAACGGCAAAGTCCTCCTGGGCGAGGCTCAGAGGGATGGCAAAGCCTTTTCCCAGGGCCTGAGTGTGAGCAAGTGACCAACGTGTACAAGCACTAGCAACTGCAGATTCCTCCTCCCAGGTTTTACAGCCCGAGACTGCTCACCTCCAGAGAGCTGCCACTGAGACTAGCTAATCCCTCCCTTGTGCTGTACGTGATACACACACCGAGGCTCTGGGTTTTATTGGCAGCAGGCCACTCAATCAGCATATGCACACCCCACCCCACCCCTTGGCCCCAGCTTTTCTGTACATATGTCTGTCTGTGTGTCTGTCCTTCATTCATTTCCTCACCATCCCAAGTCAGGGCTCTAGACCCAAGCTTCTCAGAACATGACACTCTAGAGTTCAGGGATGTATATGTTCCAACTTCAAATGGGTCAACTTATTCTTCAACTCTATGATGGTTTAAAGCTATACTCATTCAGGAGAAACTATACTTGGACTTCTCCTGCACTAGAGGTATGCAGCGTGATAACTATGTGTACTGTGTTAAACAGGTGGGGTTTTTTGCTTGTTTGTTGTTTTTTGGTTTTTCGAGACAGGGTTTCTCTGTGTAGTTTTGGTGCCTGTCCTGGATCTCGCTCTGTAGCCCAGGCTGGCCTCAAACTCACAGAGATCCACCTGGCTCTGCCTCCCAAGTGCTGGGATTAAAGGCGTGTGCCACCACCGCCTGGCACATATGGTTTTTTTTTTTAATGTTTTATTTTGTTTTGACTTATGAAGTTTAGCTCACAGTGCATTTATTGGGAGGTAAATCCAAGGAACTTCTTCTATACATGAGACATAAAGTAGGCATAGATGAGTCTACCTAGATAACACATAGTAATATACATTACTTTTTTTTATTGAAATGGAGTCTCTATGTCTGCATGGGTGAGTCTCGAACTTAGGGAGTTTTGTGAGCCTAGTTCCTCCTGGGTAGCTGAGACTAGGGCTGTGCATTTACACCAGCTTGTCTATTTTAAAAGTCAACGGATTGATCATATTTAACTCCATCAATGAAATTCCTTCCCAGCAACACCTAGATTAGTGTCCAGTTAAATCACTGTGACAGTTAAATCACCATACTGTGACAGCCAAGTCGGCTTTGAGAATGCAGGTGCCCGCCTGGTGGGGTAGTGATGATGGCTGGAGGTGAGGTCCTTTATAGCAGTGCCAGAGAAGGGACTCTGACAATAAGAATAAGAAATCAGAGCCAGGAAGTGGTGGGGCACGCCTTTAATCCTAGCACTCGAGAGGCAGAGGCAGGCAGATCTCTGTAAGTTCGAGGCCAGCCTGGTCTCAGAGCGAGTTCCAGGATAGGCTCCAAAAACTGCATAGAGAAACCCTGTCTCGAAAACCAAAAAAAAAAAAAAAAAAAAGCAAAACCAGGATTGGGAAGTGCTCACCTGAAGTCTCAGCACTAGGGAGGCTGAAACAGGAAGATCCCTTTTTAAGGCCAGCCTCATCCACACAGACTGAGAAAATGTTAAGAAGTTGGAACTCTCAGCTCAAGACAGGAAAAGATAAACTGAGAAGAATTGACTTCATAGTATATACTTCCATATGTAAATAGTCATCATATAATAAAATACGTTAAAGGGACTGAAATATACCTCAGTGGTAGAGTGCCTGCCTTATAAAAGATCATTGGAAAATTATTCAATGAATAACGGGATTTACATACAAAGTTTAAATCCAGATCAAATACCCAGTCTCATTTGGGAGAAGTAACTGCTGTTAGCTGTTTGGGGTGTACCATCCAATTTTTCTTTTCAAAGTGTATGTCTTAAGGTTACTATTGCTGCGATGAAACACCATGACCAAAGCAACTTGGGGAGGAAATGGTTTCTTTGGCTTACATGTTCCTGTCATAGTCTATCATGGAGGAAGTCAGGACAGGAACTCAAGCAGGGCTGGAACCTGGAGGCAGGAGCTGATGCAGAGGCCATGAAAGAGTGCTGTTTAAAGAATATGGCTGATACCTCTGGGCCTGTGGGCTCCCTAATTCTGAATTCTAAGTTAAGACATATTCGCCCAACTTGTCATGTACAGGGCCAGAAAACCACATGCTTCCTCTCAAAGAACAGCCTTTTTCCTCAAAGGCCCTTCTCAAGCACCAGGGAGTCCACCAGTTCTAGGCAGGAGGGCACTGAGTGGAATTTACTAGCCAGCTCCTCCCCCAGCTGGCTAATCAGGTTGTTGGGAGACACAGGACAGGTGAGCCAGGAGTGTTAGTTAGATCGTTACAGCTCCTTCACAGGAAAAGAAACATTTCTCAGTCTGGGAGAGACAAGCACTGTTAAATTCACTAGGTTAAAAGGGGAGTGTGGTTTCTTGATTAAAATAATGCATGTTTTTAGGGTAAATGTATATAATCGAATGGATACATTCAGATCCTACATTCTGTCCCTTCATGTCCTTCTCACATGTGAAATACCCTTCCAATAACTCTGAACCCTCAACTCTTTCTAACACCAACCCTTAAGTCCAAAATCCAAAGTCTCATCTAAATCAGACGTAATGAAGACTCAAAGCATGATTCATCCTGAGGCAAATTCTCTTTCCAACTGAAAGCTTGTGGAACTAACGTTCTCTCTTTCCCAAATCCATGGGTGTGGTGGGCATAGGACCCAAATCTCCTTTATAACAAGGAGAAATCAGAAAGAAAACAACTGATCCCAAGCAGCCTAAAAGGTAACAGGATAAATAATGCTAAACCAAAGCTGGAAATCTCCTTTACTCCATGTCGCACCCACAGTGCACACTGCATAAGGAGTTGGCTCCCCAAAGTGTTGTGTGACGTGCTCAGCCACAAAATACCTGTTGTGGGTTGGAGTCTCTGGGAAGTATCAGTGTAGCTAGAGTTTTCCTGCCTGGCCCACAGTCAGGACAAATCTGTGTCACTCGCCAGTCCCACAGTCACTCAGACCCAACCAAGTAAACACAGAGACTTATATTGCTTACAAACTGTATGACCGCGGCAGACTTCTTGCTAACTGTTCTTATATCTTAAATTAATCCATTTCTATAAATCTATACCTTGCCACGTGGCTCGTGGCTTACTGGTGTCTTCACATGCTGCTTGTCATTGCAGCGGCTGGCAGTATCTCCTCCCACCTTCCTGTTCTCTCAATTCTCCTCTCTGTTAGTCCCACCTATACTTCCTACCTGGCCACTGGCCAATCAGTGTTTTATTTATTGACCAATCAGAGCATTTGACATACAGACCATCCCACAGCATATTAGAGTATTGTGCCTGTAGCACTTGCGGGCTAGCATTCTACACCCATAGTTCCTGGTGGTGGGAACAGCCTCATCCATCCAGGATGCTATGGTAAGCATTGCTCTGGGCTGTCTGATGCAGCCTTTGACATCTAGGTGGAGGCAACTTTGTACTAAGCTTACAAGCTTTGTGCACCTGCAGAATTATCACAGGCAACTTGCTAGCACTTATACAGCCTTGCTCTTCAGGGCTGCCGCCCAACCACACCTAGCACACGAGCCTAAGCCATGGCTTAGGTCAGCCAAAGAGCACTGTGCTGGAATTAAGGGCAGAATTCCAAGGTCTGGGGCAACAAGTTCATGGGCAGAGCCCTGACTAGTCCCCCCCAAATCACTCAGCCTTCCTAGAGCTCTGGGCTTAAGTGGGGCAGCTTCTGAGATCCCAGCAATGAGGCAGGCGTGGTGATGTATGCCTGAAGTCCCACCTACTTGGAAGGCTTAGGTGGGGCGTGTGCAGGGAGAAGGGAGGCGGTACTTAAGCCCAGGAGCTCGGGACCAACCTGGACAACATCGCAAGACCTTGTCTCTAGAAAACAACAAGAAAACGTTCTGAAAAGCCTTTGGAGTGCTTTTCCATTGACCTGAAGGATGACACCTGGCTTGCTTCTTTCTAGTCACATTCTTTATGATCTCCCTATTCCTCGTGGATGTGAGAACACATCTCTCCTCAAAAACACAACCTCTTTCATTCTGTACCAGCTGAAAACCCTTCAAATCTCAGAATCCTGGGTCCTTTTCCATTATAATTTCCATTGTTACATCGGTTTTTTTTCCTCACTGTATTGTGTGGAGTTAAAAAGCAAGAAAGCTAGAGAGGTGGCTCAGTGGTGAAGAGCACTGACTCCTCTTTCAGGGGACCCCGATTTGATTCCCAGTGCAGACAAGGTGGCTCCCAACCATCTGGAACCGCGGTTCCAGAGGAACCAACACCCTTGGCCTCCCTGAGCACCAGGCACACACGAGGTGCACAGACAAACGTGCAAGCACAAGACCCCAACATGTGAAATAAAGTCTTTAAAAAAGAAAGAAAGAGATCACGGAGCTAGGAATGATGGGAGGCAGGGGCGGGAATGTGTGAATTCAAATGCAGCCAAGAGCCGGCAAGATGGCTCAGTGGTAGAAATGCTTGCTGCACCAGGGTGATGGCCTTAGTTCAACTCCCAAACCCACACTGGAAGGACAGAATCAACGCCCCCAAAGTTGTCCGCTGATTTCTATATTTATACCATGACTCTCACACTGGTGCGCCCACACAAACACACACAGTAATGGTAGATAAAATGAGAAAGAAAAAAGAGAAGCCTGCCTGTGCTCCATAATGGAGTAGTATCATCTCAAAAAAGATTACAGAGATAAATTACGTTAGAAATGTCTTCTGCCAGATAATTTAGTTCCTAATTCTTCAATTTAACTCATTTCTTTGCTACTTAGTAAGAGGATAGATAACCTCAATCCCAGTTCCCAGTATCTTCTTTCATCAAAATTCCCTTTATGCTATGTTTCTACCAACATTCTGATCACTGGTCATGACCAGTCATTCCCATCACAGTTGTCCTCTGAGTCCTCACCAGGACTGCCCTAACTCAACCAGGGACTCTTCCAACCTACTTTTCCCATTTCTCCAACCTCTAACTTCCAGGAAGCCAACTGATCTACCACTAAGCCGCTGTGTCTCAGTTTCAATACTTAGGAACTAACACAGCGCCATATATAAGTACTTGATAAATATTTGTTGAATGAACAGATGGTTAAATTAGTCAGTTAATTCATTAGAGAAGAATTAACTCATTAATTCAGGAATAAATAAGTCATACCTAAACCTAAGCATAGTCTAGTTGGGTGGGAGGAAGCAACAAAAAGAACTCAGAGGTCTACGTTTGCACGTTAGTTTTAACTACCTGAGACTTTGGAGCCAACAACAGGTCAGGAGCTCTCCACTCTACCCCTCAGTGTGCCCTCCAGTGCTCACAATCCTGAAAGTCTTCCACTTTATTATGGGATGACTATGAACACAGGCTCAGCATCAAACAGCTTGTGAGAGGCTGCCACATAGCCATACCTATGTGTCTTGGTGATGCTGGCCTGTAGGCTCTTGGGCTCTCATGGGGAAGCCTTTTCTTTTTTAAGATTTATTTATTTATTATGTATACAGCATGTATGACTGCAGGCCAGAAGAGGGCAACAGATCTCATTGTAGATGGTTGTGGGCCACCATGCGGTTGCTGGGAATTGAACTCAGGACCTCTGGAAGAGCAGCCAGTGCTCTTAACCTCTGAGCCATCTCTCCAGCCCATGGGGAAGCCTGCTACTGAGCCTTCGGAAGTTGCCTGTGGGGAAGGAAAACCCAAGCTGATTCTCTCTCCAGGAATTTTCAGGGGCTGTGCAGGACTTTTGGTTTGAGATAGCTGCGTTTGCCTTTTCTTTGTTTTTCCCCTTTATTTAAGGATTAGAACGTCTATATGACAGAGCGTGCTGCTCAACAGAAGATGCAGAACAGAACGTGTATGACAAGAACAGTGTCCTTTATCCACATCCTGAGTGATGCCACACCTCAGTTGCTAAAGATCCCGCTGCTGGGAACTCTCGGCAACTCCCCGTCTCACACTTGAGATTACAGGCCTGTCACGTTAAGCAACACAGGACTTCGCACAAGAGGCCTGAATGCAGATGAGGTATGACTAACCTTTATGTAGGTCACCAGGGTTTATGAAAGAAGGATGAGTGAGTGCAGGAGACAGGAATCACTCCTCCCTACAAAACTCCTCCAGTGGGATTCCTAGGGAATAAAGCAATACTAGGAATACTTGGAGAATCAAAACTAAAATTACTGCAATGTTTTGTTCAGACAATTGTCTACAAAAGTTTCTCTAGAGAAGGTCTTGCTATGGAACCTGGGTTCCCCTTACCTCAGCCTCCCATGTGCTGGACTTACAGGCATGTGCCACCACCATAATTGGCCCACAACTGCTCTGTGGGTGGAGGCCAGAAGTCGACTTTGGGTGTCTTCCTCAGTTACTCTCCCACTGATCCTGAAGCCCACCAATTCTGCTGTAGTGGCTGGTCAGCAAGACCCCGGAATCCTACCGCCACCTCCCCAGCACTGGGACTACAAACACGCACCGTATCTCCACTCCTGGCTTTTATGTGAATGCTAGGAATACAAACTCAGGTCTTTACATTTTCATGGCAAGCACTTTACCAGCAAAGCCATCTCCCCAGACCTATAACTGATTTTGTAAAATGAAAATACAAAGGTTAGGGACTGGAGAAATGGTTCAGAGGTTAAAAGCATTGGCTGCTCTTCCTAGAGGTCCTGAGTTCAATTCCCAGCAAACACATTCATCTATAATGAGATCTGATGCCCTCTTCTGGGGTGCAGGCACACATGCAGATGGAACACTGTATACGTAATAAGTAACTAAACCTTAAAAAAATAAAAAGGTTAATTTGGAAAGATAGAATAACAATATTTGCAAGCAAATGGAAATTTTTCAAGTAAACCTGGAAAGATTATGTTGAATGAGGTAATCCAGACCCAGAAAGACAAATGCCAAGTGTTCTCTCATTTGTGGTTCTGTCTTAATTAGGATTTCTATTGCTGTGGAAAGATACCATGATCACAGCAACTCCTATAAAGGATTTTAAATGTTTTCATTTAATTGAGGTGGCTGCTTACAGTTCAGAGGTCCAGTCCATTATCATCATGGCGGGGAGCACGGCGGCATGCAGGCGGACGTGGTGCTGGCTACATCTTGATCAGAAGGCAACAGGAAGTAGACTGAGTCACACTGAGCAAAGTTTGAGCAAAAGAGACCTCAAAGTCCACCTCTACAGTGACACACTTCCTCTAACAAGGCCACACCTACTTCAACAAGGCCACACCTCCTGATAGTGACACTCACTTTGGGGGCTATTTTCTTTCAAGCCACCCCAGGTTCCTAGCTCCAAATCTTCAGACGTGACTATACAACCTGGAGTAACTGCTCAAACCAGGAAAGAAAAATGGGGCTGTGGAGGTTGAGGAGCACCAGAGGGGGAATTGAAGAATGTAAGTAATATGAAGGAGGAAATGGGAAAAATGGGAGAGTCTTACTTGAGAAGGGGGAGGGACATCAGTACAGAAGAGGAGGTGGGGAGAAGGAGGAAAATATCACTGAGGATGTTTGAAAAGGCCATAGAGAATCCTAGTATTCTTTACTTACCTAAGAGTATATATAATACACCTAAGTGTGTGTGAGTGTGTGTGTGTGTGTGTGTGTGTGTGTGTGTGTGTGCTGTATTAGCTATTGCCCTTAGTTGCCTCCCAGAGGTTGAAGTTAAGCCTCTCTTTCTGAAGACACCATGCCCTTCAGACACAGGACTCAAGCTCGATCTGACCTGAAGGCCTCCTCCAAGAAGACTAGCTTTCATAGTACCAGAAGGCACGGAACTGCCGAGGGAGGGAGACAGCCAATAGTAGGACCTAGCTGTGATGTGTGCAAACCACCAGGACCAGTAGAGCAAGATTCCCTAAAAGGTGTAACAGTGACACTCATAGCTTGGTAGTAGCCTCCTCCTGCGGTCTAATTGGACTTAAAGCCCACTCAATAGAAGGGAAATCGTGCCCAGTTCTGAAACCTAACCAACTACTTGGGGCTAGTCTTGGAGGAGACCCTGCTACCAACACTTCTCTAAACCAGCATGACTCCAAACTAAATTCTTACCCTGTACCACAGATGAGTATCATTGTCATCTCTCATCAAGGTTTTCTCTGCCAAAGATGAAGACCATTATAGAAAAACACTTCAGGGCAAAATGCAGACAAGCAAACCGACCCAGAGGTACCTAGTACTAATAGGTACTCCTTTACTCCTAGCATTTGGGAGGCAGAGGCAGGTGGATTTCTGTTTCAGGCCAGCCTGGTCTACATAGCGAGTTCTAGAATAGTCAGGGCTACATAGAAAAACCATATTTCATAAAAACAACAAAACAAAAACAACCAACAATACAACTCCTGCCCCTAAGGCTCAGGAGCATCATGTAATAGGGGAGAGAAAGATTGTAAGTACCGAAGGACCCCGAAGGCTTCTGTGGTAATGTAGCTCCTAGAAATGTCAAGGAAGCTACACCCTCATGCTATATCAACAATATGACGGCCTGAACAAGATCTGCACAATGACTAATAACACAATGGACACAATAACATGGAAGGGGGGACCCAGTCCTCCACAGGAAAGAGCCCCCCGATTGTTTATCCAATATCTAGCAATAAGCCCTGAAATTACAGACATACAAACAACACCGAACGGACTCCGCAGGTTGTATTTATATATCTATGTTTCTATACACATATGCGGAAGTACAATTAAAGAAAAAGAAGCTATGAATGTGAGAGGGAGTGAAGGAAGAACATGGACAGGGTGGGGGGAGGAAAGGGAAGTGTGAAATTATGTAATTATATCTTAATTAACTAACTTAATTAATTTTTTTCTTAAAGTTGAGCCTCGATGGGCTGTGGGTGTAGCCTAGTGGTACAGCACTTTCCCTGAGTTTCATCTGTGGTTCAGCAAAAACAAATAAATGAGGAAATCTACTAGCCAATTATTTAAAGCAATTACTAGATAAACTGAACTGGTTACTGCAAATATTATTTTTCTTAGAAAAGTGTCTTTTTTTTAAGATTTATTTTTTTAGGTCCAAGACCGTGACAGCAGCGGTGTGTGCCTCCTGGTGTCTCCACTGCTGGTGCACTGGCTCAGGGAGAGGAGGGCTCAGCTGTCACGTGGAAGGCGCTCACCTACATCATGGTATTGCACCGAGTTGGAGTGAACATGCTCAGTGTTTTCCTGAAATCCACAACCGAGAGCAGTAGAGACCGGAGTTTCGCACCTATTCCCACCTCCGCATCAGGACCAAGTGTCTCCTCTGGGGAGATGGTAGCCGTGCCTCCTTCTATAACCCGCATCTAACTCAGTCAGAACCCACTTCTGACTGGGCATAAAGATGAGTAAAAGAGAACCTGAAGTTCACCAAGGCAACAGGGGCCTCAACGCCGGTTTGAAGCAGTATTCGGTGAGCGGACCACAAAAGTGCATGAGACATTAAACTCATCTTTCTACGCATCCAATGCTGACCATTTTACCTATTTTCCTTCCCTTTGCTGATGGGAGGAGATACCTTCAATAAATCATTTAAACTTAAAAATATTTTTTATTCACTTATTTTTCTTTGTGTATAAATGTTTTGCCTGCCTATGTATATGTGCGTCACATGTGTGCCTTGTACCTGAGTCTATTGCTGTGAAGAGACATTCTGACCAGGGCAACTTTTATAAAATAAAGCATTTAATTGGGGGCTTGCTCTCGGTGTCAAAGGTTCAGTCCATCATAGCCGGAAGCATGATGCTGGAGCAGTAGCTGAGAGGTGTATACTGATCCATAGGTAAAGAGAGAAAGACATTGGGTCTGGTGTGGGCTTTTCAAACCTCAAAGCCCACCCCAGGTGACATACTTCCTCCAACAAGGCCACACCTCCTAACCCTAATCCTTTCAAAGAGCTTGACTCTGGTGACTAAGCTTTCAAATATATGAGCCCATGGTGGCCATTATTCTTATTCACACCACCACAGGAGGTCAGCAGGCATCAGTCTTGGGGAACTGGAGTTACAGTTGCTTGTGAGCCACCATGTCAGTGCTGGGAATGGAACGCAGGTCCTCTCCAACAACAACAAATGCTCTTAAAGGCTGGGCCACCTCCCCGGCCCAGTTTATATTCTTTAAGGATAAACGAAATGTTCATTATAAAACAACTTATAGAAATGTCTAAGTAAATGGAAGAATTTTTCAAATTTTGCTCTGGGTATAAAACTTCGTAAACAATATTGTAACTTCATTATTCAGCATAAAGAAGTATTAAATAGCTATACATAGTTACTCATAAAATTCTAATTTTTAATTACTCATGGCAGAAATAATTTACTCTCTACCATGGTGATAATTTTCATCGTTATCTATCTTTCATGTGTAAGTATTTAATAATTGTAAACAGTGTCACCAACATACACAAATATACAGTTTTTTGGGGGGGGGTTGTTTTGTTTTTTTATTTGTTTGGTTTTGTTTTTTTGAAACAGGGTTTCTCTGTGTAGTTTTGGTGCCTGTCCTGGATCTCTCTCTGTAGATCAAGCTGGCCTCAAACTCACAGAGATC
>CABHPQ010157238.1:7882-34374 GCA_902168405.1 Peromyscus aztecus | reverse complement strand
TCTCCTTAAGGGCAGGCTGCATGCCCAGCAGTAGATGCCCAACAGAAAATAAACTCAGTGGCATCTTTGGAGGTTCCTTGTTTCATAATGTTGTGTCAGAGGTCTATTTGTGGTTTTGTTTTTTAATTTAACCACATGTATGCATATAAACATATATATACACACACACATATATAACCGCATATATATGTATATATACATTCTTTTCTCTTTTTACCCTACAGGTCCTTTGTGTATATATTATGGCTTCCAGTTTAGTGTTTTCATAGATCCTGAGTGTGCGAACAAGTGAGCCTCTGTGTGTCCCTTTCTGTTTTGGGTCCTTTCTTGGGCTCTTTTCCTCCTGTTTGTCTCGATCTACTCTGATGTGTTAGTTTTTGTTTTATCTTGCTTTATTTGATTATTACCCCTTAGAAGCCCGTTTGTTCTCTAATGAGAGAGAGAAAGGGGGTGGATCTGGATGGAAGGGGCAGTGGGGGAGTTGAGGGAGGGGAAACTGTAATTAGGACATATTATATGAAAAAAATTAAATAAAAGAATTAAAAGTAAAAATCTGCTCATACACAGATGCTTCCTATTGTAGCTACTGTGACTGTCAGCATCCCCTCCCCTCTCCCTCACTCCCCCCTCCCCTCCCTTCCCCTCCCCTCCCCTCTCTCTCACTCCCTTCCCCTCTCCCTCATTCCACTTCTCCCTCACTCCCCTCCCCTCCTCTCTCCCCCCCATCCTCTCTCTCACATCTGCACACACTTGCACACTCTCAGATAGATCAGCATCTTGGCTTAGTGCTGGCTACTCATTGACACACTCACTCCAGTGTGGAGTTTCTGTTTGTCTTGGGTTCAGGCCACACAAGTTTCCCTGTTTGCTGGGTTTGAGTGCTTCCTGGGCTCAGCTCTGCAAGTCTGGGGGGCACTGTCCCGGGAAAGAGACCCTCCGTTAATGTTATTTCCAGTTTTCCACCTTGTGCTCTCTGCCTCCACTCACAGGAGCCATTCATTCCTTACCCAGTGCACACAGCATTCCATCAAATGTTTCCCGGAGAAAAAATACCTCTAAACTAGTCTTTAGAAAAAGATGTTATAGAGTGCTGTCGTTAATATTGCCTATGACTGAATCCCCTCAGACTGGACAATAAAGAGCAAAATCGGCCCTGACTCTGAGCCTTGGACCTTCTGAGATCCAGACCTTTTGCCAGAGCTTTCCTTGGGTAAAGCGAAGTGGTAATCCATCCCTGGCTCCTGGGGATTCTCCTACTGCTGCGGGTCGCACACTCTGGCTTAGAGCAGTGACTTGGGAAGGAAGAGGAGAAATCAACACCAGATCAGGATGGATGCTAAGACCCCAGACCCTGCCTGGGGAGTTCTTACATCATTGGTTACAGCCTTTCTACTCTGCTTGCTACCTTCTTGTTGCCAAGGTAACACTGGCTGACAAGTCGATACCCTCCCTGTCTTCCAAGAAAGCATCATTTCCCCTCTTCACATTCAGTATGATCTCTGTATGTACCCGCTCCCAATGCTCTCCAACTCGGTCTCTATCTAATTCTCAGAGACTCACCCCCTCAGCTTAGGCATTGCCAAAGAAACTCTCACTTCTTCATTCTCAGGGGTGAAGCTCCTGTTGCTCACCCTTTCTATGTACCCCTAACCTCAGCTTTTTCCTGCTACCTATACGTCTTTAACCATGTTCTCCCCAGCTGCCCCCCAAACCCTCTACTGTTCCCTGGCCAACTTCTAGCTCTCTGCTTCCCACTCTACCATGCTTCCCTGACCGTACCCTGTCACTGGTTCATTCTCCCCACAGGGCCTTTCTTTCTCAGGCTTTTGGAATGGCTCAGGCTGTGTGGTGCCAGCTTCAACACATCCTGGTTCTTATTGTTCCTTTCCTTCTACATTCAAGATTCCAGTGACCCCCAGCGCAGCATTCTACAGTGTAACTGCAGGCTGCTAATCTCTACCACAGCTGCTCCTCTAGTTCCATGACAGCCACTGGTCTGCAGAAAACCTCTTCACTGAGGGAATGAATATTTCTTGTCATTCTCCACCATCATGTGTTGATCCAGTCGACTCTGGTGTTTCTTTTCCCCTAATTTCTTCAGGGTCCAAAGATTTTTTTAAATTTTGAAGCATTTTCAGACTTTCAGAATAAATGGCTAAAGTCCTACATACTTTTCAGTTCCCAAATGTCAACACCTCATAACTATAGTACACAGATCTAAACCAGACATTCACAGTGATAATTTCTTCAGATTCTGTGAGCAGTCTCTAGATGCTGTCTTCTGAACCAGGATCCAGATCTAGGCTCACATGTTGCGTTAAGTGTCGTGTCTACTTCTTGGTCTCTCTAATCCAGGCGGTTCCTTCTTCCTTGGTCTTTTAAGACACTGAAACTTTTGAAGAGTACTGCTTTTCAGTTTTGTAGGACATTTCTCAGATTTGGTTTGTGCAACATCTCCTCATGGTCAAAACATGGTTTTTACGTATTTGCCAAGAAAATCCTTTGTGGGTACCATGCATGATCGCACGTGCCTATAATCTCAGCATCTGGGATGTGAAAGCCAGAAGACCAGAGTTCCAGGTCAATCCTGAGCCATATAGGAAGACTCTATGTCAAAAAACAAAACAACCAACTAAATAGGCAATAAACTCACAGACTGGAGATGGAGGTTGGCAGCAGAGCACTTACCTCATAGCAAAGGCCCTGGGTTCGAGTCTTGTTACACAGAACGAATGGCAACAGAAGTAGCTCCCATCACACTGCATCAGAGGCCGTGAGATGTCTCCTTGTGCGTCACTGATAATGTGAATGTGGGCCATTTGACTAAGGTGGCTCTGATGGGATTTTCCACCCTAAAGCTGTGCTTTTCTCTACACCACAATGGAGCCCCTGTAGGAGTCTGTGTAACTCTGCGGGTTGGCTCTCATCACACTCTTGTGCACTGATTTTTAGCATCTTTTGTTTATTCTGGACTTTGATGATTATTGCTGTAGTGGCCTTCTGATTCCCAGATTTTAAATGGGGCTGGAGAAGTCATTTACCCATGGTTTAATCATGCAGTACCCAGCTCCAGGATGACCACAATGCTTCCTGCAAATGAATCTTAGGCATTTCAGGTAGACTGCGGGCCCCAGGGTTCTTTAATAGGAGTTGCTCCTTTTCCCTTTTCTTCCCTGCCCACCCACCCCCCATCTCCTATTTGTGGAGACAAAGAGGCCCTCCTGATGGAATGGCAGTGTTCCTGATGAGACACCAAGAAGGACTATCACAAGAAAATTGATCATGACTTAATTATTAATTCATGCCCCTAAAGTACATACTGTGGAGATTAGTGCTCAGAGCCAGAAGATTCTTGGCTCACATTGTTAGAACTACTGTCTTAAAGGACAATTGCCCAAGCTAAGATTATCAAGGTAGAATATAATAAATCAAGACCTAATGTCTTTAGGGAGAACACTTCTCCATCCATTTGGAACTATGTCATGGAACTGGTGACCTTGGGGATCTTTTCTGAAACACTCAGGTAGAGTGTTGTCGAACTTGGGAGAGGGGCTGGTGGATGTATGAGATGTTTTCAAGTGCAATAACTCTGGGTACTTGACAGAATGCCTCCTAGATTCTGTTCATCCTTAAAGTATGGATGTTGGTTGGCCGGAACTAAGTTCAAGTTTAAGTTCATAGATAGTGTGAGTTAAAATAATCTGTCTTTTGCAATGTATGCCACAGCCAGATGTCATGGTGATAGAGATGGTGAACTCTCTGGCTAGGGAGGCCAAGATGATGCATATCTATACAGTTTCAGGTGACTGGCTGCAAAGCAGTCACTCGAGGTTCGGGATGTTGTGGAGACTCACTAAGAGAATGGACCCTGTGCTTTTCAGTCAGGGCTAGCATGAAGAAGGAAGAAATAGACTGCCTCCAAAAATAGGGGTCAGCAGTCTGCCCAGAGGGCAGAGGGCCTCAATGAAGCCAGAGAGGATATGAGGCTGGCTAGCACTGGTTTCGATGGACCTGTAGAGCATATCTCTATACAGCAAGTGTGAGCCAGAGCATACATGAGCTATGGTTTTCCTTGTGATTTAGACAGACTCTGCTCAGGACCTCATCAGCTTGGCCTGTCCACAGACCTGGAATCACCTTGCCACAGCACGATTCAGAAAGACATTTAGAACCGGGTGTGGTGTCACATACTTATAATCTCAGCACTTGGGAAGCTTGAGACAGAAGGATTGAGAGTTCAAGTCCAGCTCACTACACAGTGAATGTTAGTTTGCCTGGTCTAGATAATGAGACCTTGTCTTCCTCCTTCCTCCATCCCCTAAAGATATGTAATAGGCCTTGGAACCCAGGGTAGAGGGGTGTGGAATGACCAAGTCCCTGTCAGGACCATCCTTATAAGGAATATTAATTTGGCTTCCTGCATAGGGACCATTGTACAATTCCTCTTCCTCTGGAATTCATTGAGTCACTTTGGAAGAGAAGACAGGGCAAAATGACCTTACAATGAATACCATTATTGGTGGAATTATTAAGGCCACTCCACATAGTTAAAAGGGAGGTTTATTTAGTGGCGTAACTTACAAATGAAGGGATAGGTAGGTTGCAGGGTCTGGGGAAGACGTAGTGCAGTCCGGTGGTGTTCTCTGGAGAACTCTGGTAGGTCTACCTCCAGGTCCAGGGTCCAGGAACCAAGAGAGAGACGGCGCATCCAGATCTCGGGTCTTCAGGGTCCTCTCTTGGCCCTGCCTTGTAGGCGTGACAGTTACTGAAGCCTCAATGGGGGTTGGAAGTTCCAGATCAAGGTTGGAATGGCTACCCACTACATAGCATTCCTTTATTAAACAAATCATGCTGTTATTCAACAGACATTTATTGAGTGTCCAGTCAGTGTCAGGGACTGTACTGGGTCCAAGAATGAGGGCAACAAACGAGACAATGGGCTTTCACAATTGGGGGATCTGATTGCTAGTGGAGGGAGAAACGAGAGGAGATACATCAGCGAGCTGGTGTATGGTAGATAATAGGCAGAAGAAAGGGAAGCAGATGGATGAAGGTGATAGAAACCGTCTGGAGTTTAAGGATGGCTGTGTGGCTATGCAAGATCTCCCTGATCGCAATGCCTGGAGAAGTCTGGTGATGTGCAGACCCATGGAGCGGGAGCTCCAGGCGTTTGCACTTTCATGTACAGGACCCATGACAAGAACAGAGGGAAGGTCAGTGGGGCAGAGGTCAGAGAACAAGGGCTGGAAGGGGAGGCCAGACAGCGAAATGGACAAGATGAAAGCAACAGGCAGAAGCCATATCAGGGAGTCTCCTGGTTCTAGCAAAGAGTCATATTCTTCTGGAAGAAAGCTTGGAGGTCACAGGGCGCAGTTTTTAATTTTTCTTTCTTTCCCAGAGACCTTGGTTTTATGCAAAACCTGAGGAAACAACAGAGAGGAAGGTTCCACACCCCACCCTGAATCCTACCCAATTTGCCTCTCCTTATCAGTTCAATACATTCCAGTTCAGTTTAAGAGTTATCCTCTCCATGGCTTCATAGTTATTGTACGTTAAAGATAGCTAGAAAGTCTATCACTCCACCAGCAGAAGGTGGAATTTCTTTCCTTGCTCTTGCTTCTAGGTTGATCCCGTGACTGCTTTAATCAAAGGATGTGGCAGAATCAAGATGGACAGCTTCCACTTCCTCCTCAGCAGATAGGCTCTTGCAGCCTCAGCTGCTATCTAAGATGTTCTCTCACCCTGTTGGAAACCACATAATAAATAAATAAATAAATAAATAAATAAATAAATAAATAAATAAAAAACACCAAGGAAGAAACAGACGAGAAGCCCCGAGGTTCAAAGTGCAAACTGACGGGTGTCCTGTGCCAAGCTGTATCACCAACTCTGGCCACTAGCCACCACAGCAGCCATGCCAGTGAGGGAGAAACATGCTGTGCATTCTGTCTCTTGCCTACACCACACTAAGCAGAAACACCAATCTTGGTTACCTTGTTGTGGTCCTTAGCACGGTGTCCACACTAACTGGTGGCTGCTTTCCTTCACTTCGTGCTGGGTCGTTTGACACCCAGCTATAGATCACTGGAGAAAAAGTTTGAACAAAGAATTGGAGTATCACTTCTCTGAGCAAAACCAGTGGTTTAATGAAGAAATCAAACAGCTCAGCTTGGGCAGTTGAGAGGTGGTAGACAGGGACAGGTCACCAGGCTTTGGAGAAGGACTGTCCTGAGCTGGAATCGTAGTTTTACTAGGTTCTGAACTCCTTGGTTTCAGCTAATAATGCATTATTTAGAGGCTTTGTCCCGAGCACCAACACAAAGATCTTAGTTGGTCATAAGAGTTCAGTAAATGCCACCATTAGGTGGTCAGCAGTGTTCTCAGCAGGGTGCTTGGTTAGGCGTCCACTCCAACAGGCAGTATCCTGACACTGCTGGAGTCTTTGGAAAACAGGTTGGATATAGAGGTAGAGAGGTGACTCAGTGATTAAGTGAGCTAGCTGCCCTTCCAGAGGACTCAAGTTCAGTTCCCAGCACCCACACCAGACGACTCACAACCACCTGTAACTCCAGCTCTAGGGGATCTGAAACTCTCTTCAGACTTCCATGGACACCTACACATACATGTCATATAATCACACAGACAGACACACGTACACAAAGATAAAAATATTAAATAAATAAAACAGGTTGGGTGGTAGCAGGTGCAGGCCTGCTATACAAATGTGCTGATGAGTTTCCTTGTGAGTTAATGTGCTGTGTTCACACAACACTTCATTCAATTGAGTTTGTATAGAGGATCCTTTTCCTTTAATTTTTAGCTGCTGATCAAAAACGAGGCAAGTGTTACTCTAGCGTAACTCTCTATTGTTGCTCATCCACCCTCTTCGTTTTGTGTGTGCGCTTGCTTTTGACTTTTGCTTTTCGTCTCACAGACGGACTAGAACTTTAGGCTTAAAGTATCTGGCAATCACCACCAGCCTGTGAATCGCCGTCCCTTTGACATCATTTAATTGTTGTATTTTTTAAAAAGCCCATGGCTTGTTCCCTTTTGAACGTGACATAAACAATTTCTTGAAAATAAGGAGAATGAGTCAGTTTTTAAAATTATATTAGGTAAGACATTGTACAAGTGTTATATGATATTACAAGATTAGGACGAGGTCCCAGGTGACTGGTACAAAATGCCGCTTCATTGAGCATCCCCCAAGCTTTGTCTATGGCCCTCACTTTGAGTTGTCACAGTCAAGAAAAGCCTACAGAGCTGCTGAGGACATGTCCTCTCCTTCTGTGTCCACGACAGTACACCTTGAACTCAGTGGAGATGGGATGGGGAACCAGCAAGGGCCACCGGCGTCACCTCTAAGCCCATAATGTGCAGTTAGCTGGTAGACCCCTCAACAGTGCTGGCCCCTGAGCCACGGCACCTGCCCCGGACTCCTGCTCAGGCAGCTGTGTCAGCTCAGCGTCTCTGACCTTCCCTGTCTGCAGCTCTTGCCTCCCTAATGCGCTCAGCACTTTCGGTTGTTCTGTGATAGTCTCTGAGGGCGCGGCGCAGGGATGAGAGCCTTGCGGAAAATGTGCATCTTCTGCAGAAAAGGGCCTCGGAACACTTAGAGAGGAAAGGGCAAAAGATCAAAGCGGTTTTGGAACAGCAGAGGGGAGAAGGGGCCATAAAATTTGAATGAAGAGCCTGGAAAAGGGAGCAGGGAAGGTAGAGGAGGCTTTGTTTGTTGTTAAGAGCTAAGAGGAGGGGAAGGAGGAGGATGGGAGCCCTTTCAGTGAAGGGGCTGCTTAAAAGCTTAAGATGTTGATCTCGTCTGATCAAAGCATCACAGATGACCCGTGCTGTAGATCTCAGGTACTGAATGGAACTGTGGCATTTCCTCGGGCACACAGTCTCTATGGCTCCTTTATCCTCCCAGGTACCACCTCCTCCGGAAGTCTCCTGAACTCAGAATCTAAAGCAGAACTCTCCTTGCTCTGTAGGTCTGATCTCGCCCTGGGTTTCTTCACTATTTGTCAACCGTTGATTTTGTTTGGTCATTGTTGACTGACATTCCCCATTAGATGGTAGCTCTGCAAAGGCCATGTCTTTTTTCCTCATCCAGAGAGGCGTCAGTAAGTAAATGTTTGGAGAACTAATCTCACCAGTCAATGTTCCCAAGGCTTCCTGTATGTCTAAGACGATACTAGAAATCGAAGATGAATCAGACAGGAATTTCCCCTAAAAATTTATATAACACAACTAGTTTCAGAGGTCTTACTATGTACTAGACATTTTACATATATTGTGTTATATTTTAATAACTAGAGGTGATGCACAGTATAAATATACTAAGTGGCAGGTACTATTGACGCTGACCCATCATGAGCACAGACATACTAAATACTGTGAAGATCTGAGAACCAGGAAGAAGCAGAGCTCTAACTACATGAAGGTGGGTGTGGCCTACTCCATATCCTACTACAGGAGCATCGCGGTCTTCGAATCCTACTGTCTGCACCGCAATAAGATGATCTTTGTTGTACAAACAACTTTTGGGAGAACTGAGAACCTTGGCCCAGGTAGGGGTATGGGGAAATCTAGCCTCCTTTCCGGCTGCCATCTTGGCTCTAGTGGGCACCTGGTTCAAGGTTCATCTAACTAGAAACACGAGAGATGGGCAAGGCAAAGGAGAACTGCACAGACAGGCATCCTTGGGGGAAGTTTATAGAATTCAGGGAACAGGTAGATAGTTCCGTGGAGCCATGTGTCCTCCGGGTAACCCTGTCCTAAGAGTGTCTGCCTTATGGGGTGGCCACAGGCTGAGACACCTTGAAAGGCTCTCTTAGACCAAATAGTCCTACAAGAATTTTCCTCTTAGATGAGAGGTTATGGTGGTGACAGAGCACACCACTGTCCACTGGCTCCTTCTGTTCTCAGGCCTCTGTGCTGTTGGATGTTGGAGTCACATTTTCCAAGTTCACAGTTACAAGACAGAGGCTGTTCTCCTGAGTCAGCTCAGCAACTACAGCAAACTGCCACTGGGCTAACCACTGGGAGTTCAGGTTACCTGGCACAGCAGCTTGGGAATCATCCCAGATAGGGTGTCTTCCTGATGCTTACTTCTCTGCTTGCTAAATCTGTTCTGACAACTCCAAATGCTGTCATCCATCATTCCCTTCCAGTATTTACGGTGTCTACCTTAATGCTCATGGGCCAGGCTGACGGCACAGCTTTATGCTAGAATCACTCTTGAGAAAGTTAATGATGATGGAATTAAATCTGTGCTCATGTCTGCACACTCTCCAGTGGCTTTCTGAGACATACTTATGAATTATAAATATGCGGGGAAGCAGGTATTTTTGTATTTATCCTGCTAGGTAGGTCTTATTCTCCTATCTTATACTAGGAGATTGAGACTTAGATTGGCCAAGGAACCTGTCAGAGTCTTGTGGGTACCCAGCAGCGGCCATCTGAACTCACGGAGTTGTGACTCCAGAGCTTAGTGCACCAGGGCCTCCTGCTTGACTCAACATTGCCTCGGTTTAATTCAGTTTGGGAGCTACTTCACAAAGGAAGGCTTGGGTATTTACTTAAAGAAGAGCAGAGACCAGATGAGCGACTAGGTTCAAAGATTGTTCAAAGGCAATATTAACAATCTCCAGGGTGAATAAATCAGACAGGAAATATTACAGACATCAGACTTTTTTTTTGAGGGTGGAGTTATTGGATACAACTTTCAAAAACTTAGTGAGTTGAGGGAGGCCAAGAAAGACAGACAGAACATGGGAACAAGAGGTAAGAATGAGATACAAGGCGGGCAGGGAACCAGCCTGAGGCATCAGGAGACAGATGAAGAGCCAGGCAGACAACTGGAGGGCTTTGTTAGTTTGGAAATGAGTGACAGAGAGCTGTGGGGCAAGAGAAGAGCATGGTGGGAGTTTGGACTCGACTTGAGGCAGGCCAGAGCCATGGAAGTGGAAAGGATGGAGCCTGCTGCTTAGGGAGGGAGATAGTCTGAAGAAGATTTGAGGAGTGTTGTTTTGTTTACAACAGGGATCTGGCTTCAGTGAGACTCACAAGGACATGACACAGGACACTGAAGATCCAGAATGTTGCTTTGAAGACACACCATGATCGGGGCTGTTACCATGATGAGTCTGTCCTTCCTGTGCAGGCCACGCTTGCCTCTCTGCTTCTCCCAACACTGGGTTGGAAGTGTGTTCATGTACTGCATAAATCCTGTGGACTGGGGACAAGCAGAGCTGTCACAGGGCTTTATTGTAGGTCGCCTTCCAAGCTTCACTTACCTCATCTGTATAAGGACCACACTGGTCCAGGCGGTTTCTAATGGTCACATTGTGGGCAATGGTAATGGAGAACTCCTAATTTATGCCGACCATGTCCTGTTTCTCTCTAAAACTCCAATCTGTTCCCCTTCCTCTCCACCTTGAAAGATATTCTGGGCTCTGTGATTAGTTTCTGTTTTGAGGTCTTGGTTAACGGAAGGGGACAGAAAGCATCTGACTGATTTTTATGAGGCCTGACACACTCCTGATGCTGTAAGTTTCAACATCGTTCTCTTTAGAGCAGCGTGAGGCACAGCCTGAAAGGCAACCAACAGTGGTTGATGTCCACACTCCACCTCTCCGAGCACACGCTGAAATATCTGTTGTCAAATGAGATGCTTGCCTGGGGCGGTGGGGGGGGGGGGGGCACATGTTAGAACAAGATCGGTCCCGAGTCACTCTTTATTGAAGGTGGAGGACAGGCCATGGAGTTTCATTAAAGGACCCTGACCACTTAGTCATCTATTTAAAATTTTCCATAATAAAAAGTTAAAAACCAGCCCACATGCATGCATTCAGAAAGCCGGTTGTAGAGGACCCAGGGTGGTTGCTGAGTGCTCAAATGCAGCATCCACAAAACAACCTGGCAACGTGGGGACACAGTGAGGTCCATACTACAGAACAATTGACGGTACATGGCAAGGTGTCTCTAAGGACCCTGGCCTCCCATCACTTGCTGACAAGAATATTTCCTGAGGGTGTGTCTGACTTTTTGACATTGTGGCTCAACACTGTAATCTACAAAAATTATACTTCCCGAACCATGCAGTTGAGTTACAAAAAATTTTTTCTTAAAAAAAAAAAAAATCTCATCATGTATATGGTCTGCACTGGGTCACATTTGTAGCTGTCCTCAGCCTGTGTGGACATATCTGCCAGTGTGAGTCCTTTTCCCACCTGAAAAGGCAGTCTTCTGTTTCTTTGATCCTTTGGGGGTTTTGTTATTGCGTTTGGTTTGCAAGTTCATTTTCTTCTCCCGTGGGCTAAAGCAGCTGCTCCATCAGGGACCATCCAGGAATGACAGCAGAGACCCCTATGTACTTTCCTGATGTTTGGCACAAAATCCAGTGTGAGTGGGTGTGAGTGTGGACGTGTATGTTTTTTATCACGTGTAATCAGAACTGAGATGTATGTTTCCCAAATAATGCATGTTGCTAAATGGAAACATTCTGGTATTTTCTGTTTTATTTGAGTCTATCCATTTTAATTCCATATTATAAAAGGCTATTTTGCTCTACTAATGTGATCTCAAGGTCACTAGTGGATTAACGCCTGCTGTTTAAAAACCAAACTGTTTGGGGCTTGGGAAACACACTGGGCAGGAAGCTTAACATTCAGAATAGCTGGTGTGGGGGCTGAAGTCCCAGGCAGCTGGAATTCATTTGTCTCTGACAGTGGAAAAACCTTCTTTGAAGTGAGTGAAAGGTCAGCTTGGCGGCGGCCCCAGCCAAGGACTGACCGAAATACTGCATTCTCGCAGATGTGCTAATGGCTGATCAATAGGGAGAGATCACAAGACCTAACAGGATGAGGGTTCAGTTGAATTGGGCTCTTATATGTGAGCTTAGGGTTTCAGGACAGCAAAATAAAGAGACAGTGATTGATTGTTGCTCAGAGGGGGGCTTGTGCAATGTGGTAAGGCAATCAGTCTCCTTCCGGACCTAACAGGTCTGAATTTGGACCCCATGAGTGACTAGCCATGTGATTTGAGTCACATCATGTAACTCCTCTGTGCTGTAGGATAATGCTTTTGTACACTGGTTTAATAAAATGCTGATTGGCCAGTAGCCAGGCAGGAAGTATAGTTGGGATAAGCAGACAAGGGGAATTCTGGGAAGAGGAAGGCTGAGTCAGGAAACGCCAGCTCGCTATCCAGGGAGCAGCATGTAATGGCACACAGGTAAAGCCACAGAACACGTGGCGACTTACAGATTAATAGAAATGGGCTGAGTTTAAGTGTAAGAACTAGTCAGTAGTGAGCCTGAGCTAATGGCCAAGCTGTTTTAATTAATATTAAGCCTCTGTGTGATTATTTTATAAAAGGCTGCAGGACCGTGGGTGAGAGATTTGTTCTGACCGTGGACCAGGTGGGACACAGGAAAACTTTCAGCTACACCTCTGAATTTCATCTTTTCTCATTAAAATATAAGAGCAGTATTTCTGTGATGAGATAATGTTTGCATCTTTATTCCTTATTACATTTATTTGTGTGCATCCGGGGCAGGGGTGGGCTTTGCCGTGGAGTGTATGTGGAGGTCAAAGGACAATCTGAGGAAACCAGTCCTCTCCTCCACATGGAATGCTGGTCATTAGGCTCAGCTGCAACTGCCTTTTACCTGCTGACCCGTCTTGCTGGCTCGAAGGAGACAATTTTAGCATCTATTCCAAAACTCAACACAAAGGCAGACTTTTAATGATCATCCACCTCTTCTCCTGGCACGGAGGCCTTGTAAAGTTGTCTTCAACGGCTGCTCGATCCAGTGATAAATTATCTGCAGGATAAATCTGTCAGCTCTACTTTGCCCAGAGCCTTACTAGAAAGGAGACTACCAGGACAAAATCCAACAGACAAGCAGGAAGTGCCACGAGACTTCCAGACTAAGTGACCCAGGGCCATCGCTTGCCAGGTTCAGGTCTCTTGTTCCTCCATCACACAGTGAAAAGGTGAAATAAAACCATCTTCAAAAATTCTCAGCTTATAGCCAGGCGGTGGTGGCACACGCCTTTAATCCCAGCACTCGGGAGGCAGAGCCAGGCGGATCTCTGAGTTCGAGGCCAGCCTGGGCTACCAAGTGAGTTCCAGGAAAGGCGCAAAGCTACATGGAGAAACCCTGTCTAGAAAACAAACAAACAAAAAAAAAAAATTAAAAAAAAATTCTCAGCTTGTACTTTTCTTAGCCATTTAGTTTCCTGGGCACCGTCTCCGACTCGGTGGCTCAGAGACATTCTAACAGTGTCCAGTAGTTCAGCAAGTCCTTTCTAGTCTGACCCCTGACTAGCTTCCCAGACATCTGGTTCTCCACCCCTCCTCCCACCTCTCCTTTATGTCCCTCCCACTTGTCGATCCCTCCTGGTCTAATCGCTTGGTCCGCTCGGTCTCCACTGTCTGAGGGGTGGGCTGCACAGAGCGAACGGCTGCAGACAGCGTGGTGTAAAACCTCCGGTGAGTTCCCCATGACCTCCCTGTGTCCCCCTAAAGGGTCCAGATTCCTGCCCTGTCTGTCCCCGGGGCTCATCTTGGCCTTTGTCCCTTCTGTTTTGTCCATCTGTCCCACTGAACTGCCAGTCTGGGACAGCAGGAACAGTGTCTCACGCTACCTCAGTAGGCTCAATGCCTGGCCCATGCCTGAAGAACTAAGATCCTAAGTGAAAGAGCAGGTCCTGGGCTCCAGGTCAACCATTCCTTGTCATTTTTCTGCTGGTTGTCTAGAGAGAAAATCAAGTGTACTCCAGTCCCACCATTTAGGTGCAAGGATGACTCTAAGGTATCCCGTGGACTCTGAAGAGCAAATATAATCCAGGTATCGTTCCCATACTCCCCCCCTCCATGATACCCTAAGTGATAGTGGTAGCTGTTCACTATTTCTAGGTCAAGACCAATTGTATTAGCTAATTTTTTTCCCATTCATCATGGAGATTGTCATGCATTCTGGTTTTACTTCCATGTATTGGGTTAAGTGTGGATTTTTAAAGCACTCAGTGCTTGATTAGGGGTGTCTGTGTATGAAGTGCCCTTGAACCAAAGTTATGGGTAGTCAAAAGGGATATAATTGAATAATGGTCTATAATTAAGGCAAAACCACTCCAGTTAAACAATTCACATGGAGCAGTTTTGGTAACAGAATTAATAGGCTTGCTTTCGTTTCCTGTCACTGGCCTCACTTAACAACAAAACACCTGGGACACAGTGACAATGGACGCTCTAGGCTCGGCAATGCAGGGTTCCACACCAGCAAGCCCACGCAAGCACCTTCTCAAGAAGCACTGGGGAGCCGGGTGGTGGCGGCGGCGGCGGTGCACCCCTTTAATCCCAGCACTCGGGAGGCAGAGCCAGGCGGATCTCTGTGAGTTCAAGGCCAGCCTGGGCTACCAAGTGAGTTCCAGGAAAGGTGCAAAGCCACACAGAGAAACCCTGTCTCAAAAAAACAAAAAAAAAAACAAAAAAAAAAGAAGAAGAAGAAGAAGCACTGGGGAGGCCACCAAGGAGCAAGAGGCATGGATGATTTATTCATAGCGTGGCTAAGCTTTCCCATCAGAGTGCTCCAGATAGGACGTGGCCAGTCTCCCCGAGCACGGGAGGCACACAGACCTCTCACTCACTGTGTTTTCTAAAGTGGTGGTTCCCCCAACAGGGCTGATTTGGGGGTGTTCCTGAGCCATTTGGGGTATCAGATGAGATTAACTAGCTTGAGAGTTAGGGTGTACAGAAGAACAATAGGTTATCAGTTAGATATATGTTAGGAAACAGGGTGCAGAAAACCTCTTAAGGTACCTTCAACAAGACTTCTCCCCCACACTTGGTATTAGGGCTTTCTTTCTTTTCCTTTTCTCCCCCATTGGTTCAATACATTCAAGACACCATCTAGGCTTGTGGGTATCTCTCCTCCAACTCTTCCATCTGTGTTGAATTGCCTCATCTTTGGGGTCCTTGCTCTATCAGCTGTATCAGCATCCTAGCTGGCAGAAAGAGAGGAGGAATCGGGAGGAAACAGGTAAGCCTTATGTGTCTGGGACAGGTGGGCAGGGACAGTGGGAAACAGGACCGTCATGCTTTGCTGAGATCTAGTCCTATCAGAACAAATCTCCCCCCTTTACTCCCTCTCTCTAAAACAAAAGGACACGCCCTCCAACCAAAAAATCATTTTGTTAGAGTTAGTGGCTCACACCTGGGTTTCAGCACTGGGGTGGATGAGGGAGGAGGTTGATGAATTACGCAGCAGCTTGGACGATATAGTAAGATCCCAGTTCAAACAAATGGAGAAACAAAAGCATTTAGAATGCCGTTTCATCGTGAAAGGCAATAAGTAGATCATCTAACTTTTATTTAATCCATTTTACCCATAATTTCAAAGGATTCCCTAACTGTAACGTAGAAATCATCAAAGAAGTCGTCCAAGCACACGCCGGCAGAGAGCTGGGTGTCATGGGGGAAGGCAAGAGCTGATGGGGGCACCTGAAGCTTGGAGTTAAATCTGAGAGCCCCATGAAGGCTCCCAGGGCTGGGGAAGAGTGAGATGTCGGTCCTGTGAATCCCGGGCTATTCAGCACACTCAGAGAAGGAAGTGCTGTCTAGAGCGGCAGGGTGCAAAGCTTCCTGGCTGTCAGGCCTCACTCACCTTCCCACCTGAAATGTGGAGAAGTTGACGCGTAGAAAAGCTAACGTCTGCTGACTAGGCCTGTGGGATTTGACCAGACAACCACAAGGCGCTGCTCTCAGCAGTAACGGGCACGGGATGGAGACATTGGGCAGCCTGGGCCTTTTCAGAGACCTACCGTCAGATAGAGCCAGATACTTGACACACCATAAAAAAGGAATTTGAGGATGAGCCAGCATGAAGCAGAGCTAGACTTTATTAAAAGGCGCTTTTTGGGAACTATGTCTATTTGTGTTTTCATGTGTGTGGATGCACGTGTATGTAGGTGCACAATCTGTGTGAAGGCCAGAGGGTGATGCAGGGTACCTTTCTCCATCACTCTCTGTTTTGAAGCAAGGTCTGTCACTCAAATCTGGAGCTCCCCAGTTCCATTAGTCTAGGTAGTCTGCTTGCTCCCCAGGTCCCCGGAGATTACCGGTGGTTTGCCACACCCACCCAGCATTTGCATGGGTGCTGGGTATCCGTATCAGTCCTCAGGATCATGCAGCAAGCACTTTACCCACAGAACAGCTCTCCAGCCCTTAGAGAGCACGGCATTTTAAAGCATGGGGTCAATGGAAAAAGAGACGCTGGGGAGCTTGTGGTGGAGGAGGTTAAGGGGGGACAGGAGAAGATATGCCCAAGTGTGGGTGTGGCCCTCTCAAAGGATAGTTAATTTTCATCAAGCTACAATAGCTATGTGTAGAATTTTGTGAGTTCTGAAGTTATCCTTTTTAGAGGGCTGTTAATGAATTTAATGGAGGGTAGGCTCTTGGTTTACCCTGGACCAAATTCCAGTTGATAAGTTAAAATGGAGGTCCCAGGAATGAAACAAGCAAGGATGTTTTCAGAGGAAACAAAAGTTTTAGCCTAATTCTCAGAAAACAACTGATAGAGGACTAAGGCCATACTTGAGGCCTATTTTTGTGACTTATTTTTACTGCTGTCTTAATATCCTTACATGGCAATATTTCTATACGAAAGCAGCGCTCTGTTACCAGCCTTCACAGCAGTGAGATTGTGCTGGAATTCCACGGGGCAAGGGGCCCCCACAATGTCTCCTTTCTTCTGGTTCTGCCTCCCTCTCCAGTACCAGACACACAGACACAGCACCTCTGTGTGGACACATGAGAAGGAGCCTAACCTGAAAGGTGGGAATGGTTTCCTTCTGAAAGCGTTATTTCAAGGCCACCATGAGCTTTAATCTCTCTAATTTGTGTCTTCTAGACACCCAAGGGCCCATGGACACAGGACACAGCTGGAGGCTGATAGGAGACAGAATTTAGACTGTTTACTGGCTCCTCAACAGCTACTGTGAAATCCCCCAGTATGATGGAAAGAGGAGGTGATTAGGGCAGAGGACAGATTTGGGGAACAGAATTAGTGCCTACCATGGTTTGGACAGGTATCTTCCTGTGCAGATGGGGCCCCAACCCCAGATGAAGAACAAAGACTGTTGAGAGAGGGGGACTCAGTCTTCCCCCAGGGAAGGCCCCCTAAATGGTTATTCAGCGCCAATAATGGACTCAGCAGATTGTAGGTACATATTTCTTCACACACACACACACACACACACACACACACACACACACACACACAGAGTAATTAATGAATAAGAGATCATGAATTTGGAGCAGGAGACATGGGAAGGGCTAGAGAGAAAAGGAAAAAAATTTGTAATTATATTTTAATTAAATACTTTAAGAATTGGAAAAAAAAAGCTTCCCATGCTGAAATTTGATCTCTACACTGAGGTGTCCTGAGGGTGGGAACGATTTAATGGTGGGGTACTCACAGGTGGTACCTTGGAAAGTGCTTAGATTTAGATAAGGCCATTAGAGCAGAGCCCCCAAGACAGAACCCTGGTAGACCTACAAGAAAAAAGACATAAACACAGACACATACAACACACACAGAGGCACACACACATACACATTGAACATGTGCACACTTACATGTGCCCTGTTTCTTGCTGTGTGATGCTCTGAAGTGGCTTAGACTCTCCCAGCTAGAAAACTATCATTGAATAAAGTCACTAGATTTTTGTTTTGTTTTGAGACAAAGTTTCTCTGTGTAACATTCCTGGCTATCTTGGAACTCCCTTTGTAGCCCAGGCTGGCCTCAAACTCACAGAGATCCTCCTGCCTCTGCCTCCCGAGTGCTGGGATTAAAGGTGAGCTCCACCACCACGCGGCATGGTCCCAGGATCTATGTTACTAAACCCACCACAAAACAAACACAGCTCTGACTGAAGATCCCAGGAACATGAAAAACTGCATAGCCTGTCACATATTCAGGAGAGTTGGAGATGACAGCTACTGTGGACAAAGGTTAGCTTTGAACACTTGCCTCTCTGTGACCTCCTGTTCTATACTCCTTCAACCTTTACTGGTTGCCTCTACACGACCCTCTGCCCTACATCCTTTCAGCTATGGGGTGTCGGAAGGCAGCTGTGTCAAGACAGCCGGAGGCTTTCACAAATATCTTGAACTAACACCCTGGCATCAAAAATTGTAAATCTTGGAACGTAACTTGACTCAAGGCCTGACCTCAAGACTAAAAATTCCTCCAACTCTCCCCAAGGCCTCACCCCAAGATTGTAAAACCCCTTTGACCCATTGCCTGGTGCTTGGCTTTTGCTATAAGAAGAGGGTGGGAACCCCCTCTCACTGTTACAGTGTTAGAAGCCCGGATTCTGGCCATGGCCTTAGCTAGCTAGAAGTTTTCTGCCCCGTGGTGTCTGGAATAAAGTTTACTACTGGTTAATAGACTTTGGCGGTCTGTTCCCCATTATTTGCGTGTCCCCAGGACCCAACACTACCTCACAGAAGATGATAAGAGACAGTTTAATCTAGAGCCAAATATGAGTGACCATACCTCAGGAACACAAATTTAGTTTACCTCAAATTCCAAAGAGCTAACAGTTCCATGAAGGTTTTACAGCAACAGACCAACAGGAAGTCATATATGAAAACACTTTTCAAATACATTTGTGGGTACATCAGATAGGCCGGTTACCACAAAGCAGAGAAATCCCTGCTCAAGGCCTCCGTAGCAGGTTTTCTCAGACCGCCAGCCCCCAATCATGACATAGAGACTCACTATTAGTTATGAATGTCCAGCCTTAGTCTAGACTTGTTCCACTAGGTCTTTTAACTTTATTTTAACCTGTTTCTCTTCATCTATGTTTTGCCTCAGGACTTTTTACCTTTCTTTTATTCTGTATGTCCTACTTTCCTGCTTCTTCCATGTCTATCTATCTGGCAGCTACCTGGCTGGCTGGCCCCAGGCATCTCCCTCACTTTTTTCCTCATTTTCTCTTGAGCCTAGATTCCACCTAGTACTTATTCTCTCTGCCTGCCAGCCTTGCCTATCCCTCCTCTGCCTAGCTATTGGCCAGTCAGCTTTTTATTAGACCAATGAGATGCCTTAGGCAGGCAAGGTAAAACAGCAACACATCTTAACATAATCAAACAAATGCAACATAAACAAATGTAACACATCTTTACATAGTTAAAGTAATATTCCACAACATAAACAAATGTAACACATTTTTATATGGTTAAATAAATGCAGCATAAACAAATGCAACACATCTTTACATAGTTAAAATGATATTCCACAGCAGGCCTCAGATAAGTCTGATGACATTCTTAGCATTTGGGTTGGTAGAAGCTAGCTGTGTGCTAAGTTAATACAACCCATAATATTTTATATGACAGCCACAGACTGTTAGGTTAGACACAGGGGCAGACAATGGATGGCTATTAGGGGGAACTAAAGATAGCCCAAGATAATTTGGCTCTGGATCTGCAATGTTCCAACCCTCCACAGTCATTGAGGTTCTAATCAGCTAATCAGCCTTTGTAGAACATACAGTTTAAGGTGCAACTTTTTTTTTGTTTCCTTAGTTTACAATATAAAGGGATGTGAGCAAGAATAAATCTCATCTACTGACAAGGTTAGCCTGCTTAAGGCATTTTGTTACAGAAACAAAAGCAGATTAGTATAATCCCCGTATGTAAATGACCCCAGAGCACTCTCTCACCTTTTTCTCTCCATGTGAGGGAAGACAGACAACAACCCAAAAGAAGGCTATCACCATACTCACACCGTGGAGTGCCTTGAACTTGTACTTCCAGTCTCCAGAGCTGTGAGGAATGAATTTCACACAGGTACCACACTCACCTCCCCATTAACCTCTGCCGCCCTCTCTCGGCTCCCTTCCACTCTATCTGGATCCCTTCTTCCCAAGTCCTTCTTCCCCTTTTCCATCTTAAAAAAAAAAAAAAAAAGACCCACTAAGATTACTTAGAGTTGCTTGCACAAGCATGGGTGGAGCTTTTATTGACTGAAGCATGGGCAATAGAGCAGTGGCTACAATTCTGAAGAAAAAAATGACTCTGCCACCCCCAGCATCCCTTAACTGCCAGGAGCTTTTCAGGTAGGGGTGGGGTTCATTGTGCCCCTCCCCCAACCCTGCTGGAATGTTAACGAGTTACACCTTGTGAAGTTAACCCGCAGTTACTGTGAGTTTATGAGAGCAACAGCCACGTCATGTTCAGAAGAGAGTGCTTTACAACACTCCTCCCCTTCCTGAAGCTCTTAAATTTTTTCTGCCCCCTTTTCCAGAATGTTTCTTGACCCTCGGTGAGGGGTGCAGTTGGCAGGGATAGAAATATCCCATTTAGGGTTAAGCACTCACCAACCGCTCCTATGACTTCGATAAGGTGTGAGTCTGCGTTAACCACTGCCTACCATGTAAATATTGAGAAGGCAGTTTGATAACATTTACTGAAACAACAATATTAGGTTTCCCCATATGGCTTGTGGCCTCCCTAGTCACGGGTTTTTTGTTTTACCAGGTTTAAAGTATTAGGTATGAATTCCCTCCTGTGGGATAGGCCTCAAATCTAATCAGAAAGTGGTTGTTTACCTCCATAATAGCCATGACACAATTGCACCAGTGAGCAGATCTTGCTTGGCAGATGGGTATTGTGGCATGCAGGGGTAGCTCAGAGAGTAAGCTTCCAGCTCTGCTCCAGCTTGAGAGTAATGGTTTTTTGTTTTTTGTTTTTTCAATCTATCTGGTCTCTAAACCTTATAATGATGGCCTGGACATTCAACACATGTGGAAATGCAGTAGAGGCACATGAGTGGTGCTAAATTAGGGCAAGACGACGAATAAAACATTTCCCCAGGATGAAATAGAAACTAAACGGCACAGACAAGAGAGGAGCCACAGTGTGCAAACCCAGGAATCCAAATTCCCGGAATAGAGACTTCCAGAATGAGACGATCGAGCAAAAGCTGTGATTAAATTTGAGTAGGAAATTACTGTTATTTCCTGCTTCAAATTATTTCTTTGCTTCCCCCCCCTTCAACTGATCATAGAATGTGTGACTTACAAGCTCATAAAACTACAAAGCACAAACAGCACATAATTTCTTTGCCTTCTGAAGGAGAAGATCTCACAAAGCTAAGGGAGGAAGCCAGCGTGGAGGTCAGAAGTGGACGATGGGACTCTAGAGTCAAGTACACTGGAGGGTCCCCTGGTGGAGAAACAGTTTCCTAGGCTGACTTGTTTGCCCCTAGCTTTCCTTTATATCCAGGGAGGGCAGAAGCCATTGTCACTCCATCTGAAAAGACGTTGACTCTGTGCACATACGATTTGCCTCATCTCATTAATGTGGCCTCCCAGACAGATTAGATTTTTGTCAACTTACACAAGCTATGTTTGGCTATTCTGGGAAGAGGGAACCTTAAAGATGTCCTCGCTTAGACTGGTGTGTTGGGCAAATTTTCTTGATTAATGATCGATGTGGGAGTGTTTAGGTCACTAAGGCAGGGCCACCCCTGCACAGGTGGCCCTGGGTTGGAAAAGAATCAATCTGAGCAAGCAGGAGGAGCAAGCCAGTACACAGTGCTCTTCATGGTCTCTGCTTCAGTTCCTGCCTTCAGATTCCTTTCTTGAGTTCCTGTTCTGACTTCCGTTAGTGATGGACTATGCTATGGAACTGTAAGTCAAATGAACCCTTTTTTCTCCAAGTTGCTTTTGGTCATGGTGATCTATCATATCAGTAGAAAGCAAACTAAGACACAGAGAGTCCCCAGTCATAAAATGGTTAATTCTAAAATCCTCATGAAGACTTATAGAGTCTGCCTAGAGTCTGGGGCTTGAACTTATATGGTTGATGAGAAAGATGGAGTCTGGAGGCTGGAGTGACTGATATATTTGTGAGTTTCCATGGTGAAAATTCTAGACCTTCTCTCCCAAAGAACCCTTGATTTCAATGAATGGTCATCAGGTTATCTTCAGGGTCAAAGTTGTCTTGTGGGACTTCCTACAACAATCCCAACTGAAAAAAAATAGTTTATAACACTTGATTTATGTGTCGGCATGTAAGTGAATGGCAGAACAGTACTGCATGGAAGTTGTACTAGTCTAGCCACAGTTTTCACTGAAGTAGAGTTATCAGACAAATTTTTCATGACTATCATGGAAACTGGGCTATAAGAAATTAACTGACTCTCTCCGGGTCACGCATTGGATCACACAAGCTACATCCTATGATTCTAGCACAACTGTTCTCTCCAATGGTTCAGGGTTTCCCAACATGAGACTACTCCTCAAAATAATCCTAAACTCTGGTTCTTTGATCTCTGATATTCTCCCATATTTAATTAACAACTGTGTGCTGACAGGCATTAGACACACATGAGAAAAAAGTCAGGGTCTCCACCCTACAGATGAGCAGAGAGGGTAGACACATCTATCTTCTTTCTTCCCCTCAAACAGCATCTTCACTACCACCGGGCGCATGGCCATCATCCTATACTGATGCCAGTGCCATCTGGTATACCTCCTGCCTCTTCCCCATCAGGTCGATGTCTGTCCAACCTCAAAAGGTACCTTCCCAGAATAATGCAACTTCCCGATGATGCACAATCTTCAGGAATCCTTTGTTGCTTTTCATTTCGTATTACATGGAGGACACTGTGAACTGGGTGCCCCTCCCTTGCCACACTCAGAAAGAAGGAAAACAAAGTGTCCTTGGAACTAAACGGACTGAAAGTGAAAATTTGCTAAGTCACTTTGTGTTAGTCAGGTTTCTTGACTATCACAAAATACTTGGGATAATTAACTATAAAGAGAAAAGGGTTATTGGGGCCTACACTCTTAGAAGTTTCACACCACAGTGGGAATAAATAGCAGAGCAACATCACTCATGTGAGCTATAAAGCAGAGAGGATGAAAAACAGATCTAGCTTCCCACAACCCACTTCAAGGACATTCTTCAGTGACCTAAAAACTCCCTGTTAGTCCTCACCTATTAAAGTTCCATCCATACCACTAAAATCACCCTGGAGACTGAGTGTTTAAGGGACTGGCCATTCTGGAATATCCAAGGTTCACAGTTGGGCTCTGTAGTGCTTGCCTGTGGTACCAGCTCCTCAGGACACTGAGGGAGGAAGGTCACTTCAGACTGGGGATTTGTGGGTAGCCTGGGCAACATAGGGAGAGTCAGTCTCTTAAAAATAAACAATACATTGCAAACTGTAGTTTACCTTAAGGAGAAGTGGTAGGTTCCAGGTAGCTCAACTGCTGATAACTGATCAATGTATTCAGTTATCTAAAGAAGGAACATCAACAGGAGGAGGCTGCATAACCGTATGAATTAGCAAAGGACGGGCCTTGAAGGGAAAGTTGCTGATGTCATTCGAATGTGTGGACCAAGGATGACCATGACAGGGGTGGATGGCCCAGTGGGTCTCTAGCATCTGATAGGACCAAACTTAGAGAACCCTCACTTTGCTCTGGTGGCCATGAACACTGTATGGCTTTGTGTTGCAGCCTCTTTTGACTGTGAATACTACAAGCTGAATGTTTGTGTTCCCTTTCCCACAGTTCATGTGTTGAAACTGAATCCTCAGTATGATGGCTTCGGTTGTGGATGGGCTGTTGGGAGGGGATTAGATCATGGATGAATGAAATTAGTGTCCTTAGAGAAGGCACCCCAGAGAGTTTCCTTGTGGCTCCTCTCATGGGAGGTTGCAGCATTAAAATGTGATCTATGATCCAAGAAATAGGTCTGCATCAGACACTGAATTTGTAGGAGGCTTAATCTTATACTTCTCAGCCTTCAGATCTGTGAGAAATACTGTTTATAAACCACTAAGACTTCAACACTCTGTTACACCAGCCAAGACTCTACAGCAGTCAAATCCAGGCCTCTCACAAGACTGAATGTCTGACCCACTAAAGCCAACAGCCAGTGACAGGGCCCTTGGCCACCATTTATCATCGAGGAAAATGGCACTTTCAGGACAAAAACCTCACTTTCAGGACAAAACCTAACAACAAGTTCTAGTTGGTCATACATGATCTTGGGACCTAGAGCAAGATCCAGAGAAAAATCAGGCCTGATTATTGCTCACCCGAGGCCTAAGTATCTTTGGTATTTAGTTGTGCTGATGTTCATCAAATTGCCAAGGCTAGGGAATTTCTCAAGGGAAACCTAGGTAGCATGATCTTTGAACAACTATTCATTTCAAGCTTACTTATCACCAGTGTGTTGATGGACACAGCCTTTATTCCATTGTACTTTCAAAAGCTAGCCCTCCAGGACCCATCCTGAAGCTGTGTGTTTTGAAACTCCAGCAAGAGGCCATCTGTACTATGGACTGGTCATGCAGTTCCCAATTTGCTGGTAAGTGGCTCAGTTGTTTAGGGCTCATTGATTTAAAGTGTGTGTGTGTGTGTGTGTATACACGTGTATTTTCATGGCTTTTCCACACTCCCACTTTCGTGGTGATTCATGAAAATTTTATTGCTTCTTTGACCTTGCATGTTTTATAGAGGTTCAGTTACACCATGAAGCCTCATTTATTGGGCATTTACTTTGGGTCACCTTGACCAATAAACTGGCGGTTGATGACAGAGCTCTGAGCAGATGTGGAAAGGTGTTCTCTCGTGGAAAGGGCTTGAGACAATGAGCTTCTCTGGTAGTTACAGTCTCTTCTAGTTTAAGAAAGAAAAATCACATCTGGTCACCTAATAATTCACGAATATCTATGTCTTCAGGTGCAGAAACCATTAGAAAGGATTGTGAAGAGTAGAAGAATCTAGAGTGTTTAGGATGTCTATAGTGTTCCAGAGGGAAAATAGTATCAGGCCAAAGCAAACTGCTTAATTCTGTTATCTTGAGTGTGTCACTGCACACTCTTCCTTCCACTATGGACTAATTGAATATAAATCCCATTAAGGGGCCCAGAATTCTTTGTTTATCTAAAAGAAAGGAGCTCAGTTGCCCAGAGGAATCAGTTCATGGAGAATTCCTAACACAAGACTCAACAGGCTTGAAAATCTGCAATGAAAATCACAAGAGCCAAGTCCCGGGTGACAAGCATCCACATGTCATGAGTTAAATGTCAGAGGACTTGCTTTGTGGAATGTATTAGTTGCTGTGCCCCTACAGTTAGTTCACAGCCAGTTCCAGACCCCACACAGGAGAGCCTGATCTAAGAGCATCCTTTTCCCTCCAAACAAGTGATCTTACCAAGACCATGCCAATGGACAGGCACGATGAGGATAATTATTAGATTTCAAACAGATGGAGACTTTTGGTAGTGGGAGAATGAATTAAAAAAGCATTTCATAATCCAGAAACCAGAAGGCTGGGATTTTTAATTGAAACTTTAATTGAACAGTGAGAATCTTAATACAAACCTGGATAAATTTGAATGTGTATTTGAGAATGAACACTTAGGAAGCGTTACCACCCACTTCCTTTATCTTCTACTTTTTATGTTATGACACAAGAAACAGGAAAAAAAAAGTCTGTTAGGAAAATGTCACAAGTAACTGTCGGGCTGGGGAGATGTTTTAGCTGGACTGCAGTTATCCAGGGCTTTGAGAGAGGGCAGTTGTTAAAGCTTGAAGTCCTGGGCTTGGATCTCTAGCACTCATGTGAAAGCAGCAAGACACTGTGACATAAATTTGTATTCCCATGCTGTGACGAGGGGGTGTTGGGACCAGGGTCGTGCAATAATGGGGGACAGACCACCAAAGTCTATTAACCAGAAGCAGACTTTATTCCAAAAGCCAAAGAGAAAAAAAGGAGCTATCACTGTGGGTCACAAAAGCTTATCAGCTAGCTGAGACCACAGCCAGGGTTCAGGATTCTGAGGCTGTGGCAGCTGGAGGGGGGTTATGAGCCTCTTTTTATACTAAGGGGAAAGCATTAGGCATGGACAAAGGAATTTTTACAATTTTGAAGTTAAACTTTCAGAGACAAATTTTTAGGGTTTTACAATTTCCCATTAACGAGCTTTTAGGGGGTTTCAGCTAAATGATATTTGTATATCCTTGCAGCCCCTCCCTGACTCAGGTAATTGATGTTTGCCCAACCCTGCAGCTTCTCCTGACACAGCTGGGTTCCCATAGTGGGGGTGGGGTGGGGTGGATACGAAACAACGCAAGACAAGTTCAGGTAGAACTCATTAAAAGTTAACTATGGTTTCGGTAGTGAGTGGTAGGGGCTTATAGAAGAATAGCTAACCCCAGGGCTACAAAGGGCAATCTTTAGTAAAAGAAAACTAACATTTGGGTTGTTGGAAGAGCTGCCCATCATAAAACACGGAAGGACCCAGTTAAAGGTTAATCCCTTTTTGCTGGCCATGCTGATGACTGTCAGTTCCCATCCCTTAAGCGTATCCCTATATTCCTGTCTCATCCCTATATTCCTGTCCTATCCCTATATTCCTGTCTTATCCCTATATTCCTATCTTATTTCTATATTCC
>CABHPQ010157237.1:34884-47770 GCA_902168405.1 Peromyscus aztecus | reverse complement strand
GTGTGTGTGTGTGTGTGTGTGTGTGTGTGTATTTTGTATGTTTTGTATGTACTATATATGCATATACTATATGTGTATGCTGTGTTATATGTATGTCTATGTGATGGCATGTGTAGAGGCCAGAGGTCAATGTCTGGTGTCTTTATTTTTCTTCACTTGAGTTTTTGAGACAGGGTCTCTCACTGAATCTGGAGCTCATCAAATCTCCTAGAGTGGCTGGTGAGTGAGCTCCGTGGATGGCACTGTCCTCACCTCCTCAGTGCTGGAATTATTTGGGTGCTGGGGATCCAAACTTGAGTCATCCCTAGCCCCCAATTTCATGTTTGTTTGTTTTGTTTTGTTTTGTTTCCGGAGTTTCCTCTTAATATTTATTTAGTTCCCCAAAGTTCTGTCTCATCTTCCTGCCTCACGATTTCTTCCAGCTGCTTTCCTGCAGCCTTGTCTCTCTACGTCCCACTTTATCATGTGTCTCCTTTTACACTTATTTGGCTTACCACAAACAGGAGTCTCTATCTGCCGGGTAAAGCTTTGTTGCCTCAGTGAGCAGGCTGCTAACACCGCTGATGTGTCCAAGCTGCTCATTTGCACTCCTTGCAGTTCAGATGCTTGGGAACAATTCTTCACTCTTTTCTGCAATTAGGTGACGTCTTAGCAAACTTTGCATCCACTCCCCAGATATCCTTTGAGAGTCCTTCTCTCCTTGATGGCATTGCAATTGACTCTTCATTTTATATGATATAGATAGATTTAAAGGAGACAGGTTCCCCTTGGGAGATCTGAGTGAGCATGTTTAAATGGTAACTTTTATGTGAAGTGTGTCTTGCTACAATAAAAAAAAATTAATGTAATAAAAAAGCAGTAAAAGAATTAAAAGCACACTAGTGGTCCCCAGATGGGCTTGAGGTCATCCATAGATGAGTACATAAACCCCTCAGAGCCAACTTTGCACTAATGGCTTCAGCAATGTCTCTCAGTCACTGCTGACTCATTTATAACAGCGTTGGTGGCAAGGAATGACTATTGTCTCACTGTTTTCTTGTTCTTAGCATTGTAGGATGGTTTTTATGTGTGCATAGTGTATGAATGTGTACAGGTTCGTGTGTGTACACATTGATATGTGGGTGTGCATTCACCTGAATGTGGAAACCAGAGGCCCACAAAACAGGGTACCTTTATCATTCTCCTACTTTGTCTTGAGACAAGCCTCTCAATAAACAGAAAGCTTGCCAATTTGGCTACAGTTACAGGGCAACCAATAGCAAGGTTCCACTTGTGTCTACCCACCCAACTCTTGGGCCACAGACACCTGCTGCCACTCCCACCATCTCTTTACATGGGTCCTGGGGATGGAAACGCAGGTCCTCATGTATGTGCAGCAAGAGATAACCATGGTTTGTTACTGTTTTGGGATGGGGTTTCCTGTAGCCTGCGCTGGCCTCCAACTCGCCAGGTAGATGAGGATGGCCTTGAGCAAATAACTCTGCACTACTGATCCTCTTGCCTCTACTTCCCAAGTGCCGAGACTATAGACCGTGCTCCCCCACGATCAGCTTTAAGATGGACTTTTGTTTGTTTTATTTTGTTGTTATTCAGTTACCTTCCAGAAAACGGTCATTTCTAAGAAATGTTACCCAAGGGCAAGCCTTTCCACAGAAGTCTTAAGACATGCCCATCATGTTTTCCTATAAGATGCCAGAGCCTGTGAACTCTGACAAGCGTGTCCTGGTGGCACCCTTGCCTGTCACTAGCTACCATGCTTTCAGTGGGGAACATGCTTCCCACCTGAGCTGCCTTTCGGTGGCCTCCAGCTGATTCATAAAACTCTCCTATTGGACATTCATGTATTTGAGACAAGGGTTCAAAGGAGCGTTGGGTTGAATGCTGCATGGATGGAGATGAAGGCTGCAAAGTAGAAAAAGGCTACAAGGGTCCCCACATAATTAGGAGACAGTATTTAATGCATTATTTAATCAAGTAAATTACTATAATCAAGACCTTTGCCTTCTCTGGCTTAGAGAAGAAGATGGAAGAACACTGAATGGTGCTTGAGGTTTTCAATGTCAAGTGAGTTTCCATGAAAACTTGCCTTCTCCAAAATGTTTCTGGGGAGTGCAAATTCCTTGGGAGCAACTGATGACCTGCTCACTTTCCTCATCAGGAACACTAATGGTCCTAGGATGGATCTGAAGAACAGCAATCCCGTCAGCTTCCCTCATGCCTGACCCTCTGACAACTTCTGAGTCCCACAGGGTCTTCAGCGGATTCCCAAGCACTGGCAGTTAGGTCAGGTCACAGGTACACAGTGGCCCTCAATTCCATCTCTGTCTGCCTCTCACAGGCTTCTTCCCTTCCCTCCTTATTGAGGTAAGATGGCACAGTAGGTTGTTTTCAAGGCTGCAGCCTCACCCTTCTTCTCTTTGCCTATCTCTTGTCTCCTGGTTGTACCAGACTTTCAAGATTGACCTTTCCTTTCCAAGCATGGCCTTTTCTTATAGATGTATTATTTAATTATGCACATGTGTGTCTCTGTGTGTTCATATGTGTATGTGCGATGCCCCAGAAGGTCTGAAGAACACATTGCCCTGTGTCCCGCCTCTGCTGTGCTGTTCCTGTTGGCATTAAACCTGTCCTAAAGCCCGTCCCATTAGAGGCTGACTAGATGCTTTATGGATGTTGTGATAGTGTGCAAACACATCAGAAACAAAGCAAAGTCTCCTTTGAGTTTCTCTCTCTCTCTCTCTCTCTCTCTCTCTCTCTCTCTCTCTCTCTCTCAAAGCAAACAAAACAGAGATGATGTGATGGCTAAGCAGATAAAGACCCTTGTTACCAAGACTGACACCATAAGTTCAACTATCTGGAAGCCACATGGTGGGAGGAGAGAACCAACTCCCACAGCTGTCCTCTGACCCCAACGCATGCGCTGTGGCATGTGCACCATCCCTAACACATACAGATAAGCAAATATAGTGAAGAATTTAAAAGAAATAAAACAGGATTTCCTTGGAGAGGACAAGAGAATCAGACTCAGCTGGTTCAGCTAAACCCGGCTCCTTAGAATAAGTAAGTTCTGGCTACAAGGGCAGGTGCTGCCACCCTGAGACCCACGGGAACTTAAGTCAACCCAGTGAACATTTCCCCAGGCCTCCCGTTCTCCAGCTGGGAGGTTGATTCTTGTCATAACCAATTTATCAACAATCTGAGGCCAAGGAGATTCAAATTTCAATATTTGTCCCCTTCTGCCTCTGTCCATTTAGGCAGAATCCTAATGAGATATGTCGATCAAATAAACTTCTCAGATGACAACGTTCTTGTTCTTTGTGATGGGTCAGTGAACAGCAGACAGGTGCAAATCTTACTATATCCACACAGCAAACTCCTGCAGCAGCTAACATTTCTGTTGTTTGTTTTTCTGAAGGAAATGGGAGCTGGCACTGCCTCCATAAACCTCACTCCTTTCATCCTCTGACAAGGATTTCCCAGAGGAACACCCTTCGGGACACTGTCTATCCCAGAAGGAAAACAAACAAAAACCCTTTCTGGTTTTGAAGTTTATCACTTTAAAAACATTGCTATTATGATGATAAGCCCTTTAGAGGCCCACTTCTTTCTTATGGATATTGTGATAGTGTTCAAATCAGAACCAAAACAAAGTCACCTTTGAGTTTCTTTCTTTTCTTTCTGTGAAGTGTACTTCACTGAAAGCTGAGCTCATTAGCATGGAATGAGGTGGGCAGCTTGGAAGCCGGCATGCAACTCCAATGTCTGGTGCTAAGTGAACTCCACCCATCTCCACAACACAGACTGTCTAGCCCTGTGGTTCTCAACCTTCCTAATGCTACGACCCTTCAATACACTTCCTCATGAAGTGGTGACCCCCAACCATAAAATTATTTTCATTGCTACTTCATAGCTGTAATTTTGCTACTATTATGAATCATAATGTCAATATCTGAGTTTGCCAATAGTCTTATGTGAAAGGGTCATTCAGCCCTCAGTGGGGTCATGGTCCACAGGTTGAGAACCACTGGCCTAGACAGTAGCATGCCTTCAGACACAGACACAGGCATGGCTACAGAGAATTTTCAGTACCTGCATGTGACAAGCCAGAATAGGGGAAAACTGGTCATTTTGCACATGAACTCAGGTGGCCAATTTGTCTCTAAGAGTTAATAAAGGGAGATTGGCAAACTGTATATGTTGACTAGCCTGGATTTAGGAATACTTAGGGAACTGTAAAGAAATAATGGCAGGTGTGTCTAGGAAGGTGCTTCTAAGTAGACAGGGAGGTGTTTGCTGGACTGAGTGGGGAGGATCCGCCCTCGCTATGGGTGGGTGCCACCAGTCAGCTGGTAGTGAGATAGATCTAAATAGGAAGAGCCCCACCACCACCTGCTGGGACACTTTTCCACACTTGGACATCAGAACCATAGCCTCTTGGAATTGTGTATCCCAGGGCTCACACTAGCATGCCCCTTGACTGTCAGGCTTTTGGACTGAGACTAAAGGTTACAGTAACAGATTTTCTGGTTGTGTTGGTTACTTTTCTAATGGCTGTGACAACAGACCTGATAAAAAAAACCATTTAAAGAAGGAATAGTAAGGTTGGGCTCATTGTTCGAGATTGCAGCAGAACAGCATGGTCACATTGAGTCCATAGTCAGGAAGGGGAAAGAGAAAGGGATTGATTTCTCTTCCTTTCAGTCCAGGATCCCATTGCACATTCAAGGTAGGCCCTTTCTCCTCATGTAACCCTCTCTAGAAATCCTCTCATAGACATGGCCAGAGGTGTGTCTCCTAGGTGATACTACGACTTTCAAATTGGGACTGAGATGCACCACCAGCATCTCCAGTTTTCAGGCAGTTTGTTGTGGGGTGTGGGCCGACCCCCTAGCTAATCCCCTACATCTGTTCATCTTTCATCTATTAATCTCTGCCTGTTTACACTTTGCTGTGTTGAGAGACAGAGAGAGAGAGAGAGAGAGAGAGAGAGAGAGAGAGATCCAACTACTTCTCTTACTGTAGAACTCTGATGAGTACATAGAGAGAATTAGAGAGGCATTTCCTGTGGCTGTTGGACTATAAATAGAATATTCCTAGATTTCCCTCAACAAGAAGCATTCAGCAACACCAAGCAGACAAGCCCCTTCCATATTCTACAAGCCACTGTTGGGGATCTCCAATAGGCTCATTTTTAATTGCACAAGCTCATTTAAAAATCAGGAGCTACTTCCAGCATTTCATTCTCTTTGTCTTCATTTGTATGTGGTGTGTATGGATGTGTATATGCGTGTGTGTGTGTGTGTGTGTGTGTGTGTGTGTGTGTGTGTGTGTGTCCATGTGTGCTCCTATAGAGGCCTGAGGTTGACATCAGGAATCTTCCCTGATTGCTTCACCTGTATGGATAGTTCGTTCAGCTCTCTAGCTTGCTGAGGATACCCTGCCTCCACCCTCCAGGACTTCACCAGCAAGCGAGTCACACCCCCCATCCACCATTTACATAGGTTCTGGGGCTTTGAACACTAGTCTTCTTGCTTGTTCAGCAAGTGCTTTGTTCAGTGGACATCTCCTCATCCCCATGCCACATTCACTATTGATTCTAAGCACCATTTTTCTTTCTTCAACTTCAGTTAACTAAGGGTTTTGCCACAATATTACCCAGTACTACTGAGGGTACAGCAAGATAGCCACATTCACATGTTACTGCCAAGAGTGCAAACTGCTTTAAAAAATGCTGAAAGCAGTAAAAACAAAAGTAGCATTAAAGTCAAGACATCAGTCAGGGCCAGCAGCACACACCTATATGTCTACCTATTCTATACCTACCTGTTTAAGAGGAAAGGCAGGAAGATCACAAGTTCAAGGCCAGCCTAAATCTTTCTTTAAAAAAAAAAAAAGGTATTTAAAGAACATGTATTTTTATCCTAATTATTTTACTTCTGGAAATTTAAGCTAGCCAACAAGATATTTCATAATGAAGTAGTGAATAATGTTCATACTGTGGAGAAAGACCAGAAACAATCTATGTTCTTAGGGGAACTCATAAGCTCATCTCAACTACATGAATAAAGTCACATGTGTTACCCTCTGCCTTTGTGTAGGTTCACAGTATAGTATTTATAATCAGAAAATAACACAGGTTTCCAAAATTTCAAGAAATAGTTCATCTCTTACTCTCTCCTAGAAAATGTTTTTAGAAGAACAAGTAAATAATCCATGGAGAATTCGGAGGGCAGCCTGAATATCTACAAGTCTCATACAGTTGCTAATATTTTTTCAAGATTTGTTAATGTGTTCATTTATTAATTGTGTGTGTCTGTGTGTGTGTGTCTGTGTGTGTGTGTGTATGTGCCTGTGTGAGTTCATGTGCACTACATGCATGGCAGAGTTCATGGAGGACAGAAGTGGGTCTTGGGTCTCCTGGAATTGGAGATAGAGGCAGTTGTGAGTACCATATGGATGCTGGGAACTGAACCCCTGTTCTAAGTTACATAAGTGTTCTTAACCACTGAACCATCTTTCCAGCCCCCAGATTTCAGCCTTACAATCAAGTTTCTATCCAAACAGAGTCCTTTGAAAATTACCTGGCTATGAAGCCTCCAAAACAATGCACACAGCCAAGAAAATATTCCCACAAGTTGCAAAGAGAAGCCAAACTACAAGGCTCACATCATGTACCCGTTTGTACACAACAGTCCAACGGAGGGTCATAAACCATAAGGCTATCTAATAATTTTTGCTTTTGCCCAAGAGCCGATTTTTTCCTCCCTTAGTGGCAGTATTGCCCCCATTGAGACTGGTCTGCATCATTCTTAAGGTTGACGGTGGAGCAATGTCAAGTGCAATGGTCTAAATCTACCTGGATCCACAGCAGTGTCCTTTGTAAGAGACTTACAGCCCACTTGAAAGAAAGTACATTGTCCTCTTAAATATTTATAGTTCAGTCAAGTGTGAGGTTTGTCCTAATAGTGTCTATTTCATTGGGACTTTGGAGGTGGGGCTGAGAAATAAAAGTTGTAATGAAACAAAACTTTGATGACAGAAAAGCAACAGATGATTAAATGAGAGAGAAAATCCATCATGTATTCTCCCACTCCTGACATCCCTTTGATAGATTGCTATTGGCGATTCCATACATAGCCACCTGCATCTCTCTCCCCCCTCCCCATTCTCTCTCCATCATTCATTCTGCATATAACATTATAACATATACAGCCACGTGTCTATATCACTGAGAAAGGATCAATCGTTTTTCCCTATGCTGCTGAGACATACAATATTTATCACAGCTTATAGAAGAGAAGAAAAGAAACTCTAAGGATATTCCCTTCAGCTGTGTCTCTGTTGCAGCATCAGGAGCATTGCGGTCCTCCTCAGCTTCACCCCATTGTCCGCCAAGTCCAACACAATCTGTAACACAATAAGCCTGATAAAGTCAGATACCCACCGGCCATTGCAAAGGAAAGAGAGACCTAGTTATTGCTGATCTTCCTTGCTATATTAAACACAACTCCCATCAGGCAAACTCCTTTCCATTTTTTTTAAACCTCTCAATACCTTGAAAATCAAATATTTATCAGCTGAGAACCTCTCTTCTGGCTCTCTGATGTTTCAGCTCTGACAAAGTTGGCCACTAGCCAGTTGGTGGAGAAACCTGCAAAAGAAAATCAGACACAAGAAAAAAGAAAACTCTTTCATTTTTATTTCACAGGAACAAACTGAGAACAACACCCCCCAATCTTTTTTTTATTTGCCCTTGTGGAAATGTTTGCATGGAGTAAGCAGGCCCGTCCACTCACCTAGTCAACAAATATTTACTGGACATTCATCATTGAGTCCACATGACTTCAGACCCTTGCAGCTCATATTGAAATTTTCTGAACTGCTATTAAGAGAGCACAGATTGCTACTGACACGCATATCAAACACTGAGATGGACAAAGGTAAATTGGGAATGATTTCACAAGCTATGGGCTTTGTGAAACAAGAGTTGATAAGGCTGCTTATAAAAAAAAAATGTGATGAAGGAGAAAAGCCCTGAACCCTGACTTAAAACAGAACAAAACAAGAATCCATATGGTGAGTGGGCAGAGGGAGATGATCAATCTACAGAAGGCGGCCTGGCATACTTCCAGGAAATGCATCATCCTAGAGAACACGACGTAGATGTCCCATACAATCAGACAGTAGCACAAAGTAACACTCTTGATGTATCTACACAATTAAGTATCTTGCAGTTGATGTAGTTATTAGCTTTTTGGTTTTCAACAGAACATAACACACTGAACACAAATTGTGTTGCCAAACACCAAAGCTTGCCTTCTCCTTTAATCTTTGACAGACAACAGAATGACAAGTGGTAATTTGTATGTGTGTCCTGGTGGGGGGCAGGGAGGAATGCACATTTTGTATACACACACATGTGAAGGCTGCAAGTAGGCGTCAGGTGCCTTACAAGATTGTTTTCACCTTTATTTATTTAGACAAGGTCTTCCTCTGAACATGAAGCTCTTTAATTCAGCTATGCTGGCTTACCAATGAGCTTGGGATCTGACTGAATCTTCTCCCCTTCCGAATTCTGGGGGCAACAGGTAGGAGCCAAAACCAGCTATTTATGTGGGTAATGGAGTTTTAAATTCAGTAGAAAGAAATGAAAATGAAGAAATGGAAAACAGGAATCAATTACTGTCATTAGTCAAGAAGATGGAACACAATGAATGGCTATTAAGTTGCAGAAGGAAAACTCGGGCTAATGGTCTCTGTGCTAACACAGCAGACACTCTGCCCGGTGAGTCATCCCCTTAGCCTCCAAGAAAATGTGCACATCCCTGGAACTCATCACTAGCGGTTCCCAGCCAATGGGTTAAATAGTAGACTCAAGGCATCATGTTTTTCCAAAACTTAGCAGATGACTCTTAACTTGTGTAGTCAAAAACTGTATTTCAGCACAGTTCTTACAGCATCCAAATTCTCAAAATAATTAGGGTGAGGTTCTTGCATCAGCAAGTCTACCTACTGTTTTGAAATCTGGATCCATAGCCTACCATATACTTACCATTTTCAGAATAAACATTTTCACTTTGGAAAAAGAAAAAACAGTGACCATTCTACTTCTAGACTACCAGTAACAAATGTTACACTATCATATAGTCCCTTTTGTATATCACAAATTAAAAACTGTCATGTGGGCTGAGGATTCAACACTTTGTAAAAGGCAAATGGCAGTCAGAAGATACAACTTTGATGCAAATAGTTGTTTTGTTTTTCATTATATGAGTGTGGGGCACATGGGTCACATGCACATGGTATTGCGTGATATTTTGTTTATGTTCTGACAAATAAAGCTAGCTTGGAATCAGAGGGCGGAGCTAGCCACTAGTTAACCATAGAGGTTTGGAGGACTGTAGAGAGAGGGGCAGAAAGTGTTAAGGTGGGGCTGAGACAGGAGCTGAGCACTTTTGGACTAGAAGAACAGAAGAGGAAGGAAGAGACTGTGGCTGCTCTCCTGCTTCTCTGATCTTTCAGGTTTTTACTCCGATATCTGACTCCTGGTTTTTATTGATAAGATTAATTAATTCATGCATCACATGTGCATGCAGTTGAACAACAGAAGAGAGGAGTTAAAGCATCCAGTACATACATAGCATCAGACACCTTACTAGGATGCTGGTGACGTGGTGGTACAGGTCATAGCACAAGCCTTTCCTTGATGAATTTCAAAATGTTGCAGAAAATAATTAAGGAGTCAAGACATTATGATGTTTATGGTTAGTTCTTGGAAGAAAGACAAGAAAGTACCATGATAGGAGAGAGACAGAGACTCCTGACAGGGAGTGAGAAAGGTCTTCTTAAACTCATGAAATTTAACAGTTAACAGCTCAGTTAATTCCTGGGAACTTCCCTAGCACCCAGTTTCTCCTTATCTCCATGATGTCTCCCTCTATCATGGTATCTCTTTCATTGCTCTTCCACTCTGTCCTTGTTCCAGCTCAACCATTGCATTCCCTCATGTTCTCATTCACCCATCCCCTACCCTATATTGCCCCCCTTACCCCCAGTTTACTCATGGAGATCTCATATATTTCCCTTTCCCATGGTAATCCATGTGTCCCTCTTAGGGTCCTCCTTGTTAGCTAGCTTCTCTGGAGCTGTGGCTTGCAGTCTGGTTATCCTTTGCTTTACATGTAGTATCCTCTTACGAGTGACTACATACCATGTTTATCCTTCTGAGTCTGAGTTATCTCACTCAGGATGATATTTTCTAGTTTCATCCATTTGCCTACAAATTTCATGATGTCATGGATTTTTACTGCTGAGTAGTACTCCATTGTGTAAATGTATCACATTTTCTTTATCCATTTTTTGGTTGAGGGGCATCTAGGTTGTTTCCAGGTTCTGGCTATTACAAATAATGCTGTGATGAACACAGTTGAGCATGTGTCCTTGTGGTACGATTGAGCATTCCTTGGAATCCACAGGATGGCCCCAGCTTAGACTACTAGCAATAGTGGAGAGGGTACCTGAAATGGTTTACCCCAGTAATCAGATCAATGAATTCTCTAACTGTCATCATAGAGCCTTCATCCATTGTGGGATGAATCATCCCTAACAGGCTTGAGGGCCAGCCGGCCCAAACCAGTAATAAGATACTTTCTGAGAGCCAACCTGGGTCCACCTAAGGGCCTTAGCAACAGCAGCTGAGACATGATCTGGAGATGACCTGGACCAATGAAAGGCAGCCATGTCACACCAGCAGATGCATATTCATCAGACCTTCCCCAAGAGTGGGGTGGAAGGTATATAAGGCTTGCCTCTTCCTGAATAAACTGAGCTTGTTGTTTCAACATTCTCCCAGAGTCTATGTTGTTGACTCTGCACCTACTTGGCCCCCTCCCCCAACAGGGAACAACAGCACAGGACCCGGCCACAATCCAGTAACTGATGGAAGCAGATGTAGAGATCTACAGCCAAGCACCAAGCTGAGCTCCAGGAGTCTAGTTGAAGGGAGAGAAGTGGGATTCTATGAGCACGTGCATCAAGATCATGATGGGGAAACCTACAGAGACAACCAAACTAGTGGGAACTCATGAACTTTAGACCAACAGCTGTGGAGCCGCCATGGGACTGGACTAGGGCCTGTGCATAAGTAAGACAATTGTGTAGCTTGATCTGCTTAAGGGGTCCCCTGGCAGTAGGATCAGGATCCATCCCTGGTGCATGAGTTGGCTTTTTGGAGCCCACTACCTATGGTGGGACACCTTACATAGCCTTAATGCAGGGGGAGAGCTTGGACCTGCCTCAACTGAATGTACCAGGCTCTGCTGACTCCCTATAGGAGGCCTTACCTCGGAGGAGGGAACGAGGGGAGGGCTGGGGGGGAGGGCTGGGGGATAGGAGTGGGGAAGAGAAGAGGATCTGTGGTTGGTACGTAAAATGAATTAAAAAATTCTTAATAATAAAGAAAAAAGTCAGTTAAGACTGCTGATGGCCATTTTGAAGGAGAAAAGGAACATGTCAGGAATGTAAGAAAAGTCAGGAGTGTACTGAAGCATCTTGAGCCATCTGTAACATGTTGGAGCTAAGCTTCATGATTTCAAACGATGTTCTCTCTCTCTATTCTATGGTTCTACAAAGAGCAGACCTAAGAAATTAACACACAAGGAGAAAAGCATTGCCTAAAGCATCCTATCCTACTCTGGCAGGCTACTAAAGTGAGAGGTGGAATGGCTGTTCATCTAATTTCCACTCTACCAATCACTTCCTGGCCTAGCAATAAGGTGAGTCACCTCCTCATGTTAGTAACCAGGACCTCCCCCTCAACAGATCAGCTAAATAGCATTTCTTGAACACATCATTCACATGGGAAAGACACAGCTGGTGAAAATGCATGGCTGTACAATGAACAAGAGGACTCCAGCCAAGTCTTGTCAACAGTCAAGAAGACAGAACAGGGACACACAGTCTTTAGGTCGTGGAGAGAAAACCTGGTTTAAATCAAGAAGAACATCACCAAGTCCAACTTCAACATATTCCAAACCCCGTGATTTTGAAACAGAGAGCTGGCAGCCTGGTCATATTTCAATAGGAATTTAATAGCACAGAGATATCAAGCTGCTGTAGAGTATATTCTGTTATTCTTCCAAGTATGTTACAAAGATATTTGCTATGTAATATCATATACAAAATAAAAGTCTTTTATCAAAAGGAATAAACTAAATCCAAAGTTGGCTATGGCGGTCCTTCTAGAATTTTCCCTTTTGGTTGATCTCTCACTCTCAAAAATCTATAAATTATCAGGGGAGTTTCCACATTGCAGTGTGAATTAAAAATCAGACATCAAAGTATGCCTTTCCTCCAGGAAGGAGCAGGTTTGTTTCATAAAGTTTTCTGTTATATTTATTTTTAATTGATATATATAGCACACAGGAAGATGAATATTCTTGTAAAAAGTCATCTTTTCTGTATATTCAAGATCTGAAGAAAAGCAATACTTAAACAGCAACAGCAACAGAAAAAGGAAACCTGTCTGATTTAGCATTTGAGAAGCCAACTGCTTGTCCTCTTTCAGTGTTGGGAGGTAGAGATGGGAAGATCTTGGATGCTCAGTGGTCAACTAGCCTAGCCAAAGCTCCCAGGTTCCAGGATGGACCCTATCTCAAAAAATAAGGGGAAGAGCAATAGGAAAATACATCCATCGTTGACCTCTGGCCTTCACATGTGTTTGCACAGGGACACCCCACCCCATATTGAGCACACACACAAATACAAAGCAAAGAAAGAAAAGAAGGAGGAGGGAGGGAGGAATGGAAGAAAGGATGGAGGGAGGAGGAAGGAAGGAAGGAAGGAAGGAAGGAAGGAAGGAAGGAAGGAAGGAAGGAAGGAAGGAAGG
>CABHPQ010157237.1:0-34874 GCA_902168405.1 Peromyscus aztecus | reverse complement strand
AGGAAGGAAGGAAGGAAGGAAGGAAGGAAGGAAGGAAGGAAGGAAGGGAGGGAGGAAATTTGATGAGTCTTGTTGGGAACAGGGGTTTTCAACAATGAGGCCTTGGATTAGCCAGCCCTCCACCACAGGGATGCTCCTTTTCAGTGTCTGTGTTCTCTAGAAAGCACCTTCTAGGCAGGCACTGAAGAAAGCCTTTGTTTGACTGTCAGTCTGCTTAGATAAGGTACATCTCGCCTGTTAATTGGTCTCTAGTCTTTATTCATCTCTCTCTTATCACTAATCTTGCTGCAGCTAAAGTACAGGAAAACTCTCCACAGCCTGTGAGGAGCTTCCTGGGGGGCTGAGCGGCTGTCATGTCCCCGGATGCCCATTTAGGAGTGGGAGACAATGCCTTATCTGCTAAGGAAGGCAGGGAGTACTTCTTTTCCCCTATCCAAAGATGCTCCCTCATGGAGAAATAAAAGGCGATTTTGAGTTATTAGTTCTTAATCTGTAAACAGTAAGTCTCACATACCCAGCAATCACTGGGATGGATGACAAAAGAACCAGACAAATTGTTTCACTTTTGAGAATGTGAATGAGCAGTGCTGTGCTTAACACACTGCGGGTGCTCCACCCAGGTCTTCTTCCTCCGCTCCGATCTCTCCCTTCTCCGTCCCTTTCTTTAGTCATCTTTCCAGCTGCCTCTGCCCTCATCTTCCACAGATGACTAACAGAATAGGAACACAGGCAGCATTTTATCCTGTGAACACGATCGCTTCATCTCAATAAGTAGGAAGAGCAATCTCACCTAAGACATAAATATTTCCAGGGAAGAAGAGAGGAAAGGAGGGATAAAGAGAAGGAATGGAAGGGGAAGGAGAGAGGGAAGGGAAGAGAGACAGAGAGAAGGACAAGAGAGGAAGGAACTTAAGAAAGAAGGAAGGGGGAGGTAGGAAGGGAGAGAAGGGGAAGAAGGAAGGGGAGGAGGGATGGAGGGAGGGGGAGGAAGGAAGGAGGGAGAAAAGGAGGAAAGCAGGAAGGAAGGAATGGAGGAAGGAAGGTAGCAGAGCAGGAAAGGGAGAGGAATCTTCAGTCTTTATCTAAATACTCAGTATTGAATAAGTCATTTTGAGAGCTAGCTAGCAGAGTCAAATTGCCTTTTTGAGTCTTGAAGTAAATTATCAGCCGAGTACAGACCCCGGCTAAGACAGATATAGCATTTAACTTCACGGGTGGCTATAATTTCTAGATTTGTGCAAGAGTGATTCCTGTTCAGTATATTCCAAAAAGGACATGAAGTTTCTTAAAGGCCCTGTATAAATCAATTCACAATCATACTGAGGTAGTTTGACTGTGACTCCAAGAATGTCTGAGTTTCATTTTCTTCCTGTTAAAGATGAAACCACTGACATTCATTTTTTATGGACATTTCCAGCTAAAGACTTTTTTTTTTTTTTGGTAAGTTAAAATTTGAAGAGCATGAAAGAGAAATTATTCTGATTTATGATGACGTCCAATCAGGACCAATTAAGAGAAAATGAACCAGGGAAATTGGAGTGGGGAAGGGAAATAAGACCCTGCAAAGTGAATGTGTTTAAGGAGAAGTTCCCCTCACTGGCCTTCCCCTGGATGGAATGACACAAGGTAGCATCAGGCCCTTGAGCACCAGGACTCACTAGACCTAGCCCTTCACATCTACTCTTGCCCCAGGCACCCCGGACACCGGCCATCCCCATTACCATCAATCAGACCCCACAGAACTGATTACGCTATAGTACAGTGTTCAAGAGGAAGCATAAAGAGAATTTTAATATTACCGTGAGCCCCACTTATTCCCAGCTAAATATGTCCTGGTTTCAAGTTAAAACTCCTCTCGAGTTGCACATTTTTAAAATCTTTTCACTCGTGGAGAAACAGCCTCTGTGGCGGGCTGGTGAGGTAGTGGGTTTTAATTGTCAGCTTGCCACAGTCTGGAATCACCTGGTCAGGGAGTCTCGGTGAAGGATTGTTTAGATCAGGTTGCCCTGTGAGTAAGTCTGTGAGGAACTACCTATATTATATTAATTGACACAGGAAGCCCCACCCACTGTGAGTGGCACTGTTTCTGAGTCTGGCTTGGGGTCTGTATAAAAAGAGTTGAGCAGGGAGTGTGCACGAACTTCTCTCTGTGTTGACTGTGGGTGTGATGTGATGTGCAGTTTTAAGCCACCGCCATACTGACTCGCCCACTATGATGGACTGTTACCTGGAATTGTAAGCTAAAATAAACCCTTTCGTCCCTGGGTTCCCTTTGTCAACATATTTTATAACAATAGCAAAGATGAATTGAACTAACTGGTGGCCTGAAATAGTCCACAAACACATGCTGATTGACTGAAGACAGCTGCATTTCTCCCTTGGTTCTCAGGAGCAGTGCCACACAGCATGATCTGAGTTCCAAACATCCTTCATCACCAACACTGTTAAGACTTCTGAGAGATGCTTCCCCTCTTCCCATGCTTCAGAAAGCAGCTTCACCCAGTTGTCAGAATCCATGCCCTGCCCCTAGCCCCTGCTGCTTGATGGACTGGTATAGAGCAGGAAGATATCAGGGCAAAGACACTTTAGAGACAAGACAAATTAACTTGTCAACCCTTTCCTCCCAGGAAGCATAGACCCTGGCTATTGCTGTGTACCAAGATAGTGTTTGTCAAAATGCTAATGTTTCCATGCTTTTCTTTGCACTAAAAAACATGGTTACAAAGGAACTCACCAACAAGTAGCACATGCAGCCATTGCACGCGGCAGCTGCTAAGCTTTGGTTTTTATTGCTGTTTCTGCTCTCGTGTGAGCCCAGCAGTCCTTGGACTCACTATGTACCGGAAGATGACCCTGAATTCCTGACCCTTCTGCTTCCACCTGTCCAATCCTGGGATTATAGACATGTACCACCGTATCTACCTGCATATTCTACATCTTTATTAACACTAATTTTTCACTTGTGTTTGTGTATTTCTAAACTCTTTATGTCCAGAGATGGGTGAAGAAGTTTACAAGGGGTAGGGGTATCCTGTGAGATTTTAGCAGCATCCTTGGCTTCTGTCCAGGAGATCCTGATAACATCTCTACACTCATGGCAAATAATATTTCTAGCCCTTGCCCCATCTCCTCTGGAGTCTAAAGTTGCCACTGGTCCACTGGGTGAAACTATTAAGCTAGATGTAGATGGAGGCTTTTCTGTCGTGCAGCTGTTCAGTCCCAAATAAATACACAGAGGCTTATATTACTTACAAACCATTTGGCCTGTTGCTCAGACTTGCTACTAGCTAGCTCTTACATCTTAAATTAACCTGTTTCTATTAATCTGTGTATCCCCACATGGCCTGCGGCTTACCCATTCTTTCACATCTTGCTTCTTGGGCAGCTTGCAGAATCTGCTCTGACTCTGCCCTTCTCTTCCCTGTATCTCTGTTTAGATTTCCTGCCTGGCTCTTTCCCGCCTTACTATAGGCCAAAGCAGCTTTATTTATCAACCAGTGAGGGCAACACATATTCACAGTGTACAGAAAGGTATTCCACGGCAGCTAGACATAATATACACAAAGCAGACTAGCATTTCTTTACGTTGGCAACATTATGGATAGTGAACTCCAGAATTTTCAATAGAGTATGTAATAAAATTAAACCAAATCTTTTGAAACAAATTTAATATGTCAGTTCAAGTAATATTTTGAGATGTATATTCAATTTATTAAAATTGTATGGTCTCTAAGATTTCAGCCCTGCCTAAATGGGTCATCTTTGTCAACTCCCTGCAAGCCAAGGCTCAGGGAACATCAAGGAAGAAGGTGTGGAAAGAATTTAACAGCCAAAGGATGAGGAGGAGAGCTGTGAAATGTCGTCTGGAGGTGACATGACTATCACACTCAAGAAATCACAGAACTGTCACTACCTACACAAGACTTGAACAAGATCAAGACAGCCAAAATTCTGTTATGGGGCATAGATGATGGAGGTACTCTCCAGCCCTCACCACCTAATGAGGAATTATTGGCAATTAAGAGCAGCTGGGAGAGGGAGAATTGCTCATTTTTGAGGGTGTGCGCTCTGGAATGTTCCCATGCTCCAACAGATGGTTCTACGCCCATGTACATAGGAGCAGCACAAATCTGACAGTGGTTCATAAAATTAAAAAAAGACATTAAGATGGTAGGGACCATGTTGAAGGCATAATAGGAGTCGGAGGAGAAAATGGGGAGTGGGTATTGTCAGAACATGGTCCAAAGAATGACTCATGAACTATGCCTTGGGGAACTTCAATAGAGGCTCCAGGGAAAAGGGCAGAGGGCCTTTTACCTCAGGTGCATTTTGTTCCCTGGAGTGTTCTCAGACGTGATTTCATGTCTCCTGTGTTAAACATTTACTTTAATTTATAAGACGTGTTTATTTTTGTTGGGTGTCAGATCATAGCTATAGGGCCCCATCTGGTGAAAGGATATGCTGAGTGCTGTCCTCAGTGTGCCCTGAATCTGGGTACGGCCTTCTGCCTTGCTTCATGCTTTATCAGATATAATCTATAGTACCTACCAGCAATTGTCTTTAAATTGGTCACACCTGAGAAAAGTTCTGGGAAAGGGCTTCTGTGTAAGTACCGAGTATGAGTGTACTGGTGTTTATTTACATGATTTTCTGAATTCGAACTACCTTCCTTGGATCATTGCTTTCTTTGTTTCATTTGTGTACAAAAGTACACAGCAACTCAAGTAAAGTTGTCTATAGCATCAGATGGTAGACAACCCCATTCTTAAAGGCCCTCAAACCCGGGTCTCCCAGACAGCTCTGCATAGGTTGGCTAAAGTCGACAGGATATGAGTGTATTTCAATGCACACATGCATGACATTCTCAAGAATAAGATAAATTATAATAAAGTAGTGCAGTCACATAGCTTTTTAGGTTGTTTTAGATACTTAAGAAGATATGACTTACTGGTATCACTCATCCAGCCCTCTGTATTTTCACATCCTCTGCGTGCTGGCTAATGGATTCACTTTACCTCGCAACTTCCCTTCACAGGAATGCACTGCCGGGACAACAGTACTATGGCTGTCACTCAAACTCACCAGCAGTACTCAGGGACTTTCCAGGGCTTTTGCAGAGGAAAGAAAAGCGGACTCTGGGAGACAGTAGCGGGTGTATGTAACTGAGACAATAGGTTTGCATCTAGAAGCCAAAAGAAGCACAGCCAAGAAATGAAATTGTGGAGGAAGATCTGTTACAGCTGGTGCATCGAAGGCAGAAGTTATTTCCAAAGCAAGGGAACATTCAACCACAGTAGGCTGTGTTGGGTAGGAGCGTGGTCCTTTTTGACAGTATGGTACATATGAGCCAAGAAGTGTGGGAATTTAATCAGAGTGTGAAAGAGAATCCCTGGAAAGAAACTGTATCTGCAGGGGCTGGTTGGCTGATCTGAACCTCAGTGATGTGGAGACATGAGAATGTTGTAAGTCCACAGCCAAATTATCTTGGGGCATCTTTCGTCCCCAGACATGACCTAACATCTTTAATGACTACTAAGTGAATCCTTCAGAATGTATGAACACAGTCATGATTTCCACCAACAAAATGGCTAAGAATGTGGTCTGGTAGCAGCCAACGCCTACTGCAGAGTTTGCCCTGTTTTGCTTTAACCCACCTACATGGTGTGCCCACCATTAGATTTGAAAGTGTGTTATCTTATGACATTCTTCATTCTGATACTATAAAAATGTCATGAAATGGACTTCTAATTGGAATGTGGTAATTGGGGGAACCTACCTCTGTGTTCCCAGACCACAGTCACTCATATTTGACTCTATTTTATTCCTTTGAGGTAAGAGCTGTTTCTTTCCTAGATGGGGGAACCAATGCACATTCACATAAGAAATCCCTTTAGGGGATGGAATATTCCCAAGCATGCTCAGTGAAGAAGTGCACTCCTGAGTGTGCTCCATTCAAAGTCACAGCCCATGAAGCAAAGATGGCAGACACATTTGGAGACATGCCTGGTTCAAGTACATATTCAGAAGTGTGACCTGAAATTCCCTGGAAAAAGCCACACCCACACTGAAGGTCTGAGTGACTAAAACTTCATGAATATGGAGAGTTGGAATGTTGCAGATTAAAAGAAAATTATCATTTTGAGCTACCTTTAGTACACTTAATCAACAATCTGTGTACCAGATCCAATATATCAAATCTTTGGAATGTATTAATTAATTTAATAGCATACTGGCTTGCATCAGCTCCAAAACTAAGGATGTCCTCAGCATCTAAACCTGACAGCAAAGACTTCCATGCCTTACTAATCCACCTACCGATGTCTCCAATAACACCTTGATTTATGGCTTTCATCAGTTCTCTGGCCACCAAAGCTCATGTAATCTCTTCCACAATGGAAAAATGCCATTCAGGACAACCTGAAGCCATGTTTACAGGCCATGGCAATTCATATTTGGATCAGAATAAACTCCCCTTTATGCCCTTTAGAGAGCCAAAATAGTGTTTTATCTCAACAAAAGGTTTTAAATGGCAGCTGGTAAAGGCTGGAGATTGCTCAGCTTATTTTACAAGGAGGGCAGAGAGGAATGCCTATAGGCACAAGAAGGATTTGTCATAACTGTTCAGCCAGGGCAGGGGACCTTCTAGATGCATTAATATAGAAAAACTTTCCTCAGGACACCGCTTCAGTCAGTGGCTAACAACACAGTCACTAATGGTAAGGAGTGTACCTTACCTAGAATGCTGTCTGAAGTAGCAGGGTTTGTTTCTTGCCAGGTGAGCATCAGACCCCGCCCTTCTCAACTATCCCTAGGGTCCACAGAGAAAATGACCTCTGTCTCAGCTATTGATTCTAAAGAGCATCCTGTCACTGAACACGTGATGAAGTAGTTGATAGTCAGAATGGAGAGGGGGAAAGATTTCAAATCAGAGGTGTGTGCTCAGTAAAACTAAAACCCCAATCGTCTCAACTGCAGACACCCGAAATACCAAACTTAGTGGAGAAAGGAAGGTGTGTGTTGCACTGTCCCATAAGAACCATACTCCTAACTGACTAAATTACTGTGACAGAATCTTCTAATAATTCTAATCCATGTGTGTGTAGTTGACACTTCAGTACAATTTCTTCATCATGATCAGAGTTGTAAATGACTTTCCAAATCAGCTTCTGGGGAGACGCGACACAGGCTCGGGAAGCTTGTACCAACCCAGTGGGGAAATTTCCAATCTGATTCCAGAGCACTGCAGGAAGTCAATTTCCAAATTACACCAAGTATCTGACCTTTGTGTGATGTATTCCCTGCCATTTCCACACTGGACCACCTGATCTGAAGGTACTTAGAGAAGCCTGTCTCTTCCAGTGATGGATTTTTTTAAAGCATATCACTGATCTTTGATAAATTGGAGGGAAAAAAGTTTGCCCTTCTAAAACAAATAAGCATACAGAAAAAAAAAAATCAACCCATCTGTTTCTAAAGGCTTGATATAAACAATAGCTAAAATCCTACAATACTTGTCCCAATTAAGCCTGATTTCTTCATTATTTGTTGTTTGATTATTAAACAACCATTTCTAAGCAAACTTTAGCATGTACTGAATACAGCTGAGTACCTAGTGCGAATTCTAATTGGTCTTAATAAAAACCTGGAGTCAGATATCGGGATAAATGCTGAAAGATCAGAGAGACAAAGGAGCAAGCCACGGCCACTTTTTACCTCTGCTGAATCCTCAGACCCAAAGGGTGGAGCGCTTGTCTCCACCCCACATTATCATTTCTTCTCTCTGCCCAACCATATCACTTCCTGTTTCCTCCTCCCAAGTGCTAGGATCAAAGGCATGAGATCCCAAGTGCTGGGATTAAAGGTGTGCGCCACCACTGCCTGGCTCTAGTACCTGGATCCTTTGCTTCTCTGATCTCCGAGCAAGCTTTATTTGTTAGAACACAAACAAAATATCACCACATACCACTTCTGGGGCCTTGTTTCACAGGCATTGTGATGTTTATATTCAGCACAAGCCTTTGAAAATGGTCCCACTCTACAGATAAGGAAATTGAAACTGAAGAGCATATCTAAGGTATTCCAGCAAAATGAAGACCCAGCATTCAAATTCAGCCATGACATCTCTGTGCAAGTCAGCAAGTATAGGACATGGCAGGCATGAAACTTGTTATTTAATCAAGTGGTGTGTGTGTGTGTGTGTGTGTGTGTGTTCTATCTGTCTTTATGCACACAGAATTCTGGTGTACAATGGATTAAGTAAACTTTGAAACACTAGCCAGAAAAATTTTCAGCCACACTTCAACTTTTATAGTAAAATACAAAGCCAGGTGCTTTATTTTTAAGTTAATATGTACTAGGAGAGATACTCAGCGGTTAAGCACACTAGTTGCTCTTGCAGAGAAGAGTGATTTGGTTCACTGCACCCACCTGGCACCTCATAAACATCTGTAATTCCAGTTCCAAGGGATTTGATGCCCCTTCTGGACTCCTTGGGTACTGCATTATGCACATGGTACATATACGCACGTGCAGACAAAACACACACAGATAAAGAATGAAAATAAATAAACCTTTTATAAAACTAAATTTAAAAGTTAATGTATACACATTAAAGAAATTGAGACTATGCAGAGGAGGAAATAAAAAATGAATTATAGGTTCACAGTGAACACTTTCTAATATTTTCATAACTATAAATTGCAACCTTTGGTCAGAACACATCCTCCTTTAAACTTTAAAGAGCTGATTTTCAAGTGTTTTTGACATTAATATTCACAGACTCATGACTTTCTTGGATATACACTTAAAGCTTTGCTCTATCTTGTATAAAACATTTAGACTCTTGAGCCTGAGACACCTGCTATGAAAAATATGAATGATAATTATTCCTACTGGAATGAGATGTAAAAATTAAATGAGACAATATATGTAGAATAAAGGAAAATACTTTGTGTTCAGGAGAAGACTGTGACAACGGACACCTTGTATGAATGTATTTGTTTCTATCTCTAGATATCTTCATTAAAAACAAAGCCAGTAGGTAGCAAACAAAATCCATATCCTGTGTCTACAATAAACTAGCTAACTAGATTTCCACCCATCTCCTTTTTTTTATTGAGACAGAATTTCTTACTATATAGTACTGTATAGTCTGGGCTATCCCTGAATTCTCTAGGTAAACCAGGGGTCTTGAACTCACAGCTATTCTCCTGCCTCTGCCTCTTGAATGCTAGGATTACAGGTATGAGCTACTCTACCTTATTCTAGATTGCCTTATGAACTGCAAAGGTTGAACTGAGCACCAATAGCAACTAGCTCAGCGTGGTAACAAGAGCAAAGACAAAGGAAGGCATTGTGTGTCCAGCAGGCCTGGAGACTAAGAGAGCTTCAGTCAGTCTGGCTATCAGGGAGTGCCAGGGACCAAGCGGAGGCCTGGAGAACCAAGCTGTAAACAAGGAAACGTTTGCAATTTCTTCCAAGACAGGCCTGCACTGAGGAGAAATTACCAGAATGGAATTAAGACTGAGCAGAATAAGCTCGACCAAGGAAAGGCAGGAATGGATGCAGGAGGAAGCAGAGGCAGACAGCAAAGTCACAACTCTTAGAAAAAAGAAACTCCCCAAAGTCGCCAAAGGCAGCCTGGGCCGGGATCTATACGCGCAGAAAACCAACTTCACATAAAAATGTTCAGCAAAGGAAATCCATATCAACTCTGATGCCAGGTTATTATTAGATAAAAGAGGAGAAAGAACAGAATGACTTCACTACAACAGAAAGAGACACATCAAAACTGTAACCGATTTCCAAATGAGCTAGAAGACATTATAAAATAATACAAAATGTAAAAGAGAATAAGAAAGAATCAGAAATCAGATGACAGATATGGAGAAGTGAAAAAGCCACATCAGAAATAAAAAGAAACTGATGGAAACATGAAAGCACAAGGTTCCTTAAGGGAAAGTAAGACTGAGAACTATTTTAGAATTCCAAAGAAGGAAGAAGAAATAAAGAGAATGTTACAGAGCGGAAGTGAACAGAGCAAATCTGAAGTTCGTAACGTGGGATCCCAAGGACACAGGACTGAAGGAGAGGACAGAGCTGATAACAGTAATCAAAACACCCTCCTAGAGTAAGAAGAAAAGCAATACCATACACTGAAAATACAATAATAATGATAACACGGGTCTCAGAACATCAACTCGAATGACCCACACCAAGGCAGAGTCTACTCAAAAGTTACTGGATTTTAAAGAAGAAAAATGATTTTTCAAACATCTAATGGTTAAAAGAAAAGCAAGCTACTTGTAAAGGTTACTGTGAGACTTTTCAGAGGCATGCTTTATGACTGATGCAAGAGCAGCCTAATTAATACCCTTAAAGAAAGAAATGTCTCCAGGAAATGTAAGGAAAGCAATTTTATGCAGCTGTACCAACTTATAAGGAATATAAACAAACAGTTAACAACACGCAAGAGCTCAAAGAACACTATTCCCAAGAGTCCCTCCTGGGGAATATTCTAGAAACACACTTCAGAGAAGCAAAGTCACTAGAGAGACATCGACATGAGGCCTGATGGTGAGACTATATAAAACCTGCAGTTATTACAGAACTAAGATCGAATGAGCATTAAGATGGAAAAGCATAATATTAATGGCTATATGCTTAGGGAATGTATAGTACAGTAATAAAAATTAACGGGAGAATGGGGAGAGGGTATGCAAAATTTTTTAATTATTTTCAGTAATTATATTGCCAGTGATGGTATGTGTGTTGCTTGAATATGTAATGCAGGAATTAAGTAAATAATTATGCAATTTTCTGAATCTTTTATCTGCTATGTCCTAGAAAATTATGATTTTTAGTAGTTAAGAAAGGAAATACAGATGTAATATAAAAAATTAAGTGAAGAACTGGGGATGCACTTCAGTGGTAGAGCACTGTTCTACTGTGCACAATGATCTGGATTTCATCAACAACACTATAAATAATAAGGAACAGTCATAAAATAAAGTTTGAAAACCTTAAACTCCTGAATTTAAATTAAAACTACCATTATGAATTTATAATGACACTTAGAAACCAAGAGCATCTCTAGCATACTGATGACAGTTATGAAACATTTGGAGAATTCTTCCCCAGTCATATACCCAGAGATTGTTTTGAGAAGTAGCAATTTCCACGTCGGAGGTAAGATGAGACTGGAAGTCTTTGTCACGCCAGATTGGAAAGCTGTTAGCAATATCAGAGGGTCAGCCAGCATGGTGGTGCACACTCATAATCATAGCACCCAGGAGGCAAATATTTTGTAAAGAAGCATACTAGGAATCACGAGGATAAAAGCTGAAAGTGAGTCTTGGCTACATAGTGAGGCTGAAGCCAACCTGGACCTCAAACATGAGTGCATGTATCAAAATAACAAAGGAACAGCCCAAGAGTTTAGTTAAAAGTTCTCCAGGACAACTTGAAGAGACTCCCACTACCCAGATTCAGAGCGACGCAAGCTTCAGCCACAGAGATATTTGAATGGATCCAGTGGGGATTGAAATCTTTGTGAGAAAGATCAAACGCGAGTGTGGTCCAGTGCCCAGATGCAACTGGATTTATAGAGAACACAGAAGTGAATCATCTGGGCCATCGGAGACTGCTGAGCAATGCCTTCTAGTCTTTACCAACTGAATTCCAGGGAAATAAAAACAATGCAGGGGAACCTACACATGGAAGGGCTTGGAAACGGTTCTGTCGGTTAGTAGAACGCTTGCCCAGCATGCACTAGGCCCTGAGTTTGATCCCCAGCCCTGAACAAACTAAGATATAGCAGCACGTGTCCGTAATAACAGCACTAGGGAGGAAAATGTGGAAGGATCAGTAGTTCAAGGTCACTTTTAGATATACAGAGAATCTGAGGCCAGCATAGGCTACATGAGACCCTGTCTCAAAAAAAAAGAAAAAAGAAAAGAAAGAAAATTTAAAATACTTAAAAGTTTAAAATAGTCAAACATCAAAATGATAATGCCTATGTATACACATTTTTGGTGAAACTATGAAGAGATACCAAAAAGTGGTTATTTTATTATGAGGAGAGTGGATACCCTGGAGAAAGGAAGAGTCTTGAGGATGAGGGACAGGGAGGAGGTTCTAGAACAACTGTATCCAGTTCTAATTCTAAACCTGGATAGTGGTTTGATGGACTAGCCTGACTCATTTTTATATTAGAAACCATTTTGTTATAAGGTCAGGATAAGTTCATTTCTGTCTACTGCAAATATTAAGTTTGACCATACATTAACCTATCTCTGGAATTTGACATGCTCCCTACTCTATGGAGTTGGGCTCACACTTTGACCACACCCTGAACAGAACCCAGTAAGATGTTCTGCCAAGGAATCTTGAGATGTTCTGCCAAGATGTGCCATCAAACACTATTATCTGCTGTCACCTTCTGTATTACCGCTTGCCAAGTCCTTACATTACCAAATCCCTCTGGAAATCCCCACTTTGCACTTTTTCCCTATATTAGGAGGCCTGGGAAATCAGCCTGCACTGCTCTCTCAATTCCTGCTTTGGAGAGTCAGTCCCATGCACAGTAAATAGAGCTTGCTAACTTGGCCTAATTTGCATAGCGGTCTTCATTCTCACTCAGTAGGATCAACCAACAGGTTACCACCAATGCTAGACCATCCATTAGCACTGACTGTGTCTGCATTTTGCTTTATAATGAAAACAACTACCAAACATATAACACATGGATAAGTAAACATTAATTATACTTAAAGCGAAATTGGGAAAATGAAAACATTTTCTAATGTCCTACATCATAATAAGCCACTATGCAGAGGGAAACTGAAATTCTAGCTGTTTTATCCTGATTGACTTACATGCGGGAATCCCCTGTGCTACTAATAATTACTTCTTAGCAGGGGCTCACACTGTATGCGCCTCCCTGTCTCCAGGTGCAGTGCGGTCCCTGGAGCATGGGAGGACTCAATAAGCATGCTAAACAAGTGTCTTCAGGTGACATGAGCTCAAGGACACAGACACAACATGATTTATGCATGATATTAAAACTTTATCTTAGTTAACTTAATTAAAGCTGCTGGTTTGCATTTCTAACAGGGTGAACTCAGGAGAAGTCAGTTCAGATTTTCAGATTTTCATTTAACTCACTTCAAATAATTTTTTTCAGCCGTATAGTCTAGTATTTAGGGAAAATGAGACTGTCTCTCATAAATTGTTTCCCCTTTTAGAGAGCAAGCTGGTAACAGCTAGATATATTTCCATACTCACATCTAAGAATCCATTTTCCCTTCTCCCCATAACACAAAAGGCCTTCAATGTACACAAATCTGTAGCCAAAAATGATATTTGAGGGTTTTTTGTTTTTTTTTTTTTTTTTGTTTTTTTTTTTTTTTTTTTTTTTTTGCTTTTCTTTCATGAGCATGTTCTAGGAAATGGAACAGATCCTGGTATTTTCACTCACTGTACGGCCTCTCTTTCAGGAAGTAGATTCTATAGAGAAAAATGGTATGCAGCCAAGAATGGCCCTACACTGATCCTTTGTCTCTACTTCCCACGCTAGGATTACAGGTGTGCACCACCATGCCTCGCACCCACACTTTCAGTTCTTATTCTTAAAAGCAGTTTGGTCAATACAGTGTGAGCCCTTGAGAAAAAGACTTCTGTTAAGTTTTTTTATTTGGTTTCCCTGTGGTTTTTAGTTGTTGCCAATACATTGTGTGAATTTTTGTAGTTTCAATAATGGTATAAATGAACACATAAAAATGCAGTTTTGACATATAATTTGATTTCCCACTTTGATTTGGTCCTAATACCTGACAACATTTGTTCTCTTTGATAAACAGCAGAAATTTTATCAGATTTCTATAAAATGTAAGATTGAATTAAAAAAAAAAATACTCAGACCAATGTCTAAAGTTGGGGTGACTGGAAATTACACCTTGGAGTTCCCTCAGGAGCTGCTGGGATCACACTAGGGAAGTTGAAATGTCTGAAGAAGGGAGAAAGAGCTCAGAATCTGCTCTTCAGGAATGATGGATGCTTGGGTGATCACATTACCTCTTTCAACTGTCTTTAGCTAGAGAGAAGGGACAAGCAAAGCCCTCCTGAGAGCTCCTAGAACAACCTTCCATTCTCTTAATCTTCTAGCCAGGAGGGAACCAGCAGAACTACCTGTAAATATCCTTGAACTTGAAGCAAGTGAGCCTGTGCTCCAATACCAACCCAAACCTTCACTGCCACCCTGCCCCACCGTGAATACTCCACTCGGGTCTGGCCTACAGTGACAGCCACACTTGCTCACCCTCTTTAGCAAAGCTCCAGAGGCAAGGCCTGAACCCTTGGGTGAAGTGATGATGACATATGACTTGGGAATCATTGGCTTTATGCAGATCAAAAGGTGTACATAAGGGATCGTCCTTCATCTCATTAAACAATAGCAAACTGTTCCAAATCTGGAAATACTTTTCTGTTGCAGAGAAGACACATTCTAAAGGATTTTCTTTGGATGAGTGCTAATTAATCCCTAGAGCAAGTCAGGGGTGTTGTTTCATGCTGCTCCTGAGAAATGACTCTTGGGATACCAGCATTTCTCTCTCAGACTCAGGAGTTCTGAAGCCACGTGGAGGAGACCAAGGCAGGCACAGTCTTACTGTGGGTAACCCCTTGGCTGAACCTGCAGAAGCTTCCTCACCATTCTCCTTGAGCAGCTGACAAATGCCCAAGGTAATGGAATGTAAGTAGGGGTAGAGCTCGATGCCAGGGAAACAGGAATTTAATAATTAGATAAAATCAAAAACATATATGGGCTCCGAGTGAATCAATGCACATGCATGCATGTATCTCTTTAGTATATTCTTTTCTTCATTCCATGGGATGAAAAGGGGGTTATAGATGGTACAAGATTTCAGAATCATGACCATGGGGATAAATGCCCCAATTTTTCTTTTATTTCCATATATAGACATAGAAAGGCTGTTGGGAACTATAGAAATAGTGAAATGTGCCTTGGAGAGAGAAGAGATGACTCCACCAGCAGGGCTCCTTGGGGAGAAGAGAAAATAATGATGCCTCCATGGTATCAAGACCATTGATGTATCTACACGTAAGGAAAAGAGAAAGTGGCATGGAGTTTCGTTTGGGAAGATTACTGGACACTTAGACAAGAAGCACGTTGGAAAGATGAGGAGGCACTTGGGAGAAGGTCGGAAGAGTGAATGCCCAAGAAACTTGAAGCATGGATAGAGATGAATGGAAACAGCTTCCTGAGAACAAGGCTGGACAGAGGAACAGAGGCCAAGCATTGAGGGCCTTTACCGAGAGGATTTGGGGTTTGATATCTTAGATATGGTTTGAGTCAACTACTCAGTCATGTATGGACATGTAACTACCTACTAAAAAGTAGAGAACGGTAATGTACTACTACCAAGTTAGAGGCAGCCATGTCCTCTCAGTGACCATGTAAACCTGTATCTTCTCTGCCTCCGGCCAGTGCAAAGCCTGGAACTTCAAAGACCAGTGCAAATGAGAAGACACCTTGATTGCTCTCAAACTCTGTGTTCTTAGTCTTTAAAGTGGAGATATTTGTAACTATGTCAGAGGGCTGTTATAACAACTAAAGGAGTTACTAAAATAAGTGGAAAAATATGATAGTCATAAATACCCAGCAAATGCTTTGCTTTGCTTTTTGTCTTTTTTTTTTAATGTGTCTGTGACCATACTCTTGTTGGACTGAATTTTTATCTCTCCCATCTAGTCAAATGCCACTCAGTTTGTTTCTTCATTTTCTTCATCTATTCTTCATATTCTTCATATTCTTCATCTATTCAGTAGTGTTTTTATTATTAAGTGATTGTCATGTGCCAGGAAATGTGAAATGGTTGAAGATGAATCCCAAACTGTCTACCTTATTGGAAAGGAGCAACAAATAAGTACACAAAGGCAATATAAAAACCAATGTTAAATCTTCCTTGACAGCTCAGGTTGTAAGTGATTAATCCTTTTTCTGAAACTTTATGTCACTTTCATTGCTTATGACAAAATTACCTAGAAATGTAGTTAGCTTTTCAAGTGGCTATGATTCATCTCCTGCACCAAATGTGAGTTCCATAAAGCTGGATCACATCTCTCATCATTTTTCTTCTCCTCGGCATCTTGATCATGAGAATTCAATAAATAGATGCTAAGGACAATGACAAGATGGAGAAGTAGGACTTCCATCACTCACGTATCCATGCGAGTAAATTCCTGTTATTAATACCCTAACAACCCTCTGCTCCCATCTCCCTTGGAGTAATGGAATTGATATCAAAGAATACAAGGCACACATTCTAAGTTTGTATCTATGAGGCTAATGTTTCTTTCCAGATCTCTACAAATAATCCTGTACCTAACATCAGCCCCTTCTAGATCTACAAACTCATATGTACCCCCCTTATAGTCTACATTAGAAAGAGTGAGGGTTTTTTTTTCCCCACGGAAGTGTAAGATATTGATTGGACGTTTATCTCACCCTGTCTCTTGTGTTCCTATCTTCATAGCATATGCCCAGCCTTCTCTTTTTCTTTCCTCACCCTCTGGATCTTGTTTTCCCTCACACTCAGATAGACCTTTATTCTTCTCAATGCTACATCCAGAACCCAATACATTAAGACCTTTTCCCAACGGATACTGCCTTAGGACAAAGAAGCATGTTCAAATATCTCCAATCAGTCAAAAAGTAAGAAATAGGAAGGGAAAGACCACAAACATCCCTTGATTGACCCTTTGCCTCCTCTCCACCCTCTCTTCATCCCAAGCTTGGCTTTCATGTACATGGCCTTTCTGATGGCTTTCCCCCAAATTAAAACCTGACTATATTTTTAATGCAGGGATCTTGGAAAACATGTCACAAGCATGCCTTTCCTCCAACATAATTTTAACTGATTTTTTTTCAGCATATAACTGAATCATGGATTACTTAATACCTTAGATTTGAACACTAAACCTGTTCCCATTTTTAATCATCATAAATAAAGTTATGACAAATATCTGTATATACAGTTTTTCTTCATTTCTTTAATAATTTCCTTAGTTACCAGAGGCAATTTCTTGACTAGAAAGCATGCTTGAAGTATGACAGCAGTTAATACATCTCATCTCTGCTGCCTTGAATGAGGGCAGTTCATACCCATGTTTGTTTCCTCGGGATTATGCTTGGGTCCACTGAAGTGGGTTTCCATGTTCATCTCGCTGCTGAATCTGTGTGAATCACCCTCCAGTGTCTGGTTTCTAGGCCATTCTCTCTAACTCTCCTAAAGCATTTGGCACCATGGACAATCCCTGCTGCTCCATGAATTGTCTGTTTGTCCAGTCACTGTGCCCTGGTTTTACCTGTGAAGGTCCTGACCTCCCAGCTCCCTTTTTCTCCATTGCATCAGTACCTCTAAAGTCACTGCACCGTGTGTGGTCTTTTCTTCATTCTATCTGATATCCTGGGACTCTATCATTGACAAGTGTTACTCCTGAGATGCAAATTCAAAGTCTCTGATCCAGACCAAGAATCTGTATATCCTCAGTCCAGATCTGTATGTCCAATCACCAAACTCACTCTTTCCAAAATAAACTATTTGACTTTTAAATGTGTTTCTTTGCCTGCATTTTATGAACTCACTTGGGACAACTCTGCTCTTAGTTGTCCACTACTGAAATCTTGGAACATTCTCTTCTAACAATTCATCAAATGCTGCTTCTTCCTGTCACTACTCTGAATTGTAATAATCCATGCCATGCTTGTTATACTGCACTTTATACTTAGAACCATGGTCTCCTGTGATTTTCTATGCAAGTTATCCTGTTTTGCATTTTGTTCCTTTTGATAATGTGATTTGTGTCCCTTAATCTATAACACAAATATTATTTTTGATTGGAAGAGGTATAAATTAATCACTTGTTTCCACCAGGAGAAACCATCCTCACTTCATGAGAAGAGCACCAGAGACTCCAAGCAGGGAGAGTGAAGCAGTTCATCCATCACCATGAAAAGTCTGGTCAGCCTAGAATGATGTCATCACCATAAAGTCGGGCGTCAGCCTAGAATGGCCATTATAGAAGGGTTTCCAAACCTTGATGCACGGCTGCTTCTCCTTTTTTCTTTTGGTAATCAGGAGGACACAATCTTGTGTGTCATCCGGGTCTTATCTTTCCCTCTATCTCTCACCTTTGTCCTTTTGTCAACAAAAACCATGTGGGAATTCATCTCTATATTCTATATCCTGTTTATTTTAAAGCATATGAGGAGTGTAACCTTGCAGGGGAACTTGGCTGTCAGTAATTTTCTGCTCTGAACTCCTACTTTGGGCAGAGAAGAGCAGGTAACAGAGTGGGTTTAGTGTTTTGTATTTATTTGTAGCTAGACTTGAAGTGCTTCTTAAAAAAACAAACCACCAGATCTATTTCTTACATCTACTACTTTTTTGTGAAATTAAATAATGAATGATAATGACATTCATTCATGGTCTCATGAGGGCAGAATTCTATGTGTGTGTACACATGTGTATGTGTGTGTATGTGTGTGAATGTGCCTGTGAGTGCATGTACATGTATGTGTGTATATATATGTGTATGTGTATATATGTGTGAATTTGTGTATAAGTATGTGTACATGTGTGTGTATGCATGTGTATATGTGTATGTGTGTGTACATGGAGCGTGTGTATATGTGTGAGTATGCTATGTGCATGTATGTGTGTATGATTTTGTCTGTGGTGTGTATATGTAAATGTGTTCAGCTTGTTGCTTTCTACCTCACATTTTCCTAGTCCTCTGCTCTTACCTCTCCCAGAGCACTCAAATCTTCTATGCTGATCATGCTCACTTGTGACACAGCAGAAATAACCTGATGAAACCTTTAACTGGGACATGTGTGACAGTTCTTCACAGAGTATTTGCACTTTGAGAAATCAATGGGGTTGTGCATGACAGAAAAAGAAAAAGAAAAGTGGAAAAGGGTTTGAGATTGGGTGTTTGCAACCATTTCACTGGGACTGTTCATTGCAGAGACAGAATTCCCATACACTACAGTGATAGCTAAGCTTGAGCCGATGAGATGCTCAGTGGGAAAAGTCTAATGACCCTGTTTGATCTCTAGGACATGCATGATGGAAAGAGAAAATCGACTCCTCAAGTTGTCTTCTGGCTTCCACTTACATGCCAGCCATGCAGGTGCATATATGTACACACATGTGCACACACACACACACACACACACACACACACAATAAATACAATTTAAAAATTAACTTATTTTCATTTGAAAAGATACACTATAGTATATTTTAATGCCTGTCCTCCATTGTGTAGAAACCACGACCCCAACTCTTGTGTAAGGATGAAAATGAGGCTACATTCCCATGGCCTAAAATGGTCCTTGTGGAACATGGTTTTATTATGTCCATGGACCATATATCTCATTCTCAGAAACTATTATACCCTTTATTCAATAGTTTAAAGGAAGAGAAAAAATTACCTTCAGATGCTAATTCTATACACAGTTCCTTCACTGAGTCATTAAAATCCCTCTTCAAAGCTTTGCAGGCACTTAAGTGGATTTAAAAGAAAAGTGAGGAACAGTTTGTATTTTGAGAATTATGTAACACTCAGCCAGCTTAGTCACCTTTTTCTTTTCTCTCCTAGCTCATAGTGGCCCCCAGCTCTCTGCAGAGAATGTGTTCACAGTAATGCTGGGAGGCACAGCAGTCTCACATTTTTCCAGCCACAGGACTCTCATTATACACAGCTAAGATAATGTTCTGCCCCAACACACTGAGATTGCCCCAAATATCACTGTATTCATGTAACACGTTGTTTCACTGGAGAGAAGAGAAGGAATTGCAGGATAGGATCAAGGTGGTAAGAGACTAGTTTTTGGAGTCTCACATTATTGCATAAACTGCATTTCAATCCAAAGGCATTTTATGCTGTAGACACTATAAATTTTATCTCACTCTTTCTTTCTGCTAGAATCTGCTAAAATATATTGTCTTTTATTCCCACAAAAACATTAGTATGAAAAATTAAAGTGTTCCCATCCTGTCAAACAGTGATGCATCATTTCTCTGGCATCTTCACCTGCTTCTGTTGCTTTATAAAGGCTGGCATATAATAGCATCACTGAAGGCTGTTGCTGTTAGCCCTAGCAGCAAGGTATGGTTTGCAAATATAAGATGCTCTTGTTCTCTTCCCTGGCATACCTCCTCTGAAGTCTCTCCCCCAAACATAGTGTGTCACTTACTAATGTGTGGAATGGTTGTTAGCAACTGTATTCAAGGAGTTGATTTTATTCACCATTATTATCACCATTTACCTCACAGGATTATCTGTGAGTGGCTTTTGAACCAGTGACTTTAGGCCCTCAGCCAGAAGTAGGACTCCATACCTCCCTCTCCTCTCCATTCTGGGATTTTGTCTTGAGTGCAGATCTTGTGTGTGTTGTCAAATTCACAGTGAGTCCATGTGTGCAGAAAGTTGTGTTTTGTTGTACTCATCTGCCTCTGGCCCTTACGCTCTTCCTGCCTGCTCTTCTGCAATGATCTCTGAGCCTTGGGAGGCATGAGTATGACATATGTGTCCCATCTAGAGTTAAGCACTCCACTCTCTTTTTCTCTGCACCTTGACCAGTTGTGGGCCTCTGTGTGAGTAACTATAGTAACCATCTACTGCAAAAGAAGCTCCTCTAACGGTGTTTGAGAGATGTACTGATCCATGGATGGAATGGTAAATCATTAGTAGTCTATGCTGCTACTAGACGCCAAAGGCTAACATAAAAACCTCAATGATAGTAATGGTTAACAGTTGTCGACCAGCAAGGTCCCATAGATCCCACACTACTATATGTTATTGTCATTGCTCTTGGTTACACTCCAGAACTTGATAGTGAGACCTTATTGCTGAAGGCACCACATACTTGAGTCATAGATCATGGAGAAATCAATATGGTACTGACCTGGAGGCTTCATCCCTACAAGCTGGCTTTCATATCATTACGTGATGATATGCACACCACCAGAGGAGAAAAGCAATCATCAGTTTTTGCCCATCTGTGAACTCTGCAAGCTACACTAATGACTGGCCTGGCAAGATATACCCACTGGTGCAGTAGTGACTCAAATGTCATGGAGCATCGACTACTTTCTTATGGGTTGGATTTAAGCCTCACTCCACAAGTGTAACCTATACCTGAGACTGTTATCAGGGCCAAGGACTCATGGATAGAAAGGTCAGGGGCCCTAGAGGAGAATCTACTACCAGTACTTTGCTAAAAGTAAATAGTATTAAACTGACTCCTAATGACTTATTGTTGCAATCATAAATTAGTGCATTGCTCAGACCTCATCTTTTCTTCTTTTTATCTTGAAACAGGGTCTCACTAAGTTGTGCAATCAGACCTTGAACTCCTTCTATAGCTCAGACTTTCCTTTAAATTGTGATCCTCCTGCCTCATCTCTCAAGTATCTGAGATTCCAAGGCTTGTATCACTAGTCCCAGATAAACTTGTTTTCAAAATACAGAAATATGATGTAAATATAACATAAAACATCCATAACCTAAATCTACTAGTTGTTAGAATTTGCTTATAGTAGATAAATAGACAGAAAAACAGATAGATGAATGGATGTTTGACAGACGGTAGCTGGCTAAATCACAATTACAGATATGGTATCTCATATTTATTTATCTATATGTTTTTTAATTAAGATCTCTATATGTGACCCTAGCTAGCCTAGAACTTTCTACATAGACCAGGATGGCTTTAAACTTTCCACTATCCTCCTATCTCTGCCTACAGTGAGCTGTGTATCTCATTGTTGAATATTGTATCAGTGCTGGAGGTGTAGCTTAGTTGGTAAGGCACATGTGTCTACCATGAATGAAGCTTTGGCGTAGCTCCTCAGAGGAACACAAACCAAGCATGGTGGCATAAACGGTAGTCCTAGCACTCAGGAGGTGGTGACAGGAAGATCAGAAGCTCAAAGCCATTCTGGGCTATACAAAGAATTTGAGGCCAGTCTGTGGTAATATTGTATTTCCCAATATATTGTGCACCTTAATAAACTTATCTGGAGTCAGAGAACAGAACAGTTCTACATAGACATAGAGGCCAGACAATGGTGGCACACACACTATTAATCCTAGCATTCTGGAGGCAGAAATCCATCCGGATCTCCGTGAGTTCAAAGCTACACTGGAAACAGCCAGACATGGTGACACACGCTTTTAATCCCAGGAAGTGATGGCAGAAAGCAGAAAGGTATATAAGGCGTGAGGACCAGGAACTAGAGCTGGTTAAGCTTTTAGACTTTTGAGCAGCAGTTCAGGTGAGATCCATTTGGATAAGGACTCAGAGGCTTCCAGTTTGAGGAAACGAGATCAGCTGAGGAATTGTTGAGGCGAGGGGCCTGTGGCTTGTTCTGCTTCTCTGATCTTCCAGCATTCACCTCAATAACTGACACCGAGTTTGTTTTATTAATAAGACCTTTTAAGATTCACGTTACACCAGTCTAAGAAAATGAAACCTTCTATCAAAATGAAAACTATAATCTATAGACCCAGAGAGGTTAGGTAAAGAGGAGGGTTTGGGGAGATGTGGAGATGTCCCTGTGGGGGAGAATAAATTTTATGGGCAGACAGAGGTGGGGCCCTGTGGGGACAAGAGTAGCGGGGGGCTAGGTGGGGAAAGAGATGGGGTGGAGGAAGAGAATGTTGGGAGAGAAGATAAAATGGTACCCATAGGTCCATAAAGAGTGGCACTATTAGAAGGTGTGACCTTGTTGGAGTAGGTGTGGCTTTGTTAAAGAAAGTATGTCACTAGGAAGTAGGACTTTAATGTCTCAGAAGCTCAAGCCAGGCCCAGTGACTCACTACTGTGGAACAATCTTTGCACACTTAAAAATATGTATTTGTATTACTCTCATTGGTTAATAAAGAGCTGATTGGCCTACAGCTGGGTAAGAAGAGATTGGGCAGGAGAGCTAGACTAGGAGGACATGGGGAAGAAGAAGGGCAGAGTCTCAAGAACCATGAGCCAGGTGCAGAGGAAGCAGGATGGGTAGAAAATGAGATAACAAGCTATGAGCCATGTGGTAGAACTTAAATAAGAAATATGGGTTAATTTAAGTTGTAAGAGCTAGATAGTAACAAGCCTAAGCTATTGCCAAGCATTTATAATTAATATTATGTCTCTGTGTGGTTATTTGGGAGCTGTCCATTGGTCCCAATGAAAAACTCTGCCTACAGCTCACTGTCTCTTCCCACTGCCCATAGATCCAAATATAGAACTCTCAGCTACCTCTCCAGCACTATGTCTGCCTGCATGCTACCATGTCCCATTAAGATGATAATGGACAAAACCTCTGAACTGTAAGCCAGCCCCAATTAAATGTTTTTCATTGTAAGAGTTGCCATGGTCATGGTGTCTCTTCACAGCAATAAAACCCAAACTAAAACATGTGGAAATCTAGTACAGTGGAAACTTTCTGAGATCTATGAAGGTGATCTTAATGAAGACTCCTAGTAATAGAAGATACAGAGTCTCAATTGGCCATCTCTTGTAGGCAGGCAAGGCTTCCAGTGGTGGAACTAGGGTACATTCAATTGAGTTGTTGAAGAAGAGGGTTCTACGAAAAACCCCAAATAATCCAAGCTGTTGCTAATGCAAAAGGCTGATCTCCATAAACTGATGGGGGGGGGGCATTTGCCAAGGACAACACCCACACAATGGAGTTCTCACCCCTACATTCTGGTCTTTTTTGGTGTGAGATACTGAAAGAGAAACATGGACATCAACCCAGCCATAAAACCTTTGGCCTACAACCTGTCCTTGTACAAAATATGCTAAGGCAATGGTGGCACAGAACATGTGGGGGTAGGCAACTAATGTCTGATTTTATCTAAGGTCAATTCCATAAGAAGGAAGACATACCTGCCACTGCTTGAGTAACCAAGAACCAGAGACTAGATAGCCCTGAGAACTAGGGTAAAAGCAAATACCATTGTCCTAAAAAAAGAAAGAAAATCAATAAAATGATTCCTAATGATATTATGCTATACTCATAGATCAGTGCCTTATCAGTCAACATCAGAGAGACTTCCTCTGACAGGAGATGGAAACAGAAGCAGAGACCCATAGCCAGACATTAGGTGGAGAAAAAGTCTAAATTGGAGGTCTTCATCAAATTTCTCCCCTCAGAGCTCAGGGAACCCTGCAGAAGAAGAGGTGAAAAGATTGTAAGAGCCAGAGCAGATGGAGGGCACCAGAAGAACAAGACCCTCTGAATCAACTAATCAAGGTGCATATGAACTCACAGAGACTTGGAGCAGCAAGCACAGGGCCTACATGGGTCTGCACCACATCCTCCATGTATATATTACAGTTTTTACCTTAGTATTTTTATGGGACTCCTGACTGTGATAATGAGTGGCTCTCTGACTCTTGTGCTGGCTCTTGGGACTCTTTTCCTCCTATTGGGTTGTCATGTCCAACTTTGATATGATAGTTTTTGCTTCATCTTAGTATATTTAATTTGTCATGTTTGGTTATTATCTCTTAGAAGCCTGTTCTTTTCTAATGAGAGACAGAAAGGAGTGGATCTGGAGGGGAAGGAAGATGGAAAGGAATTGGAAAAAGTAGAGGGAAGGGAAACTATAATCAGCATATATTGTTTTGAGTTTTTTTCCCCAACATAATTTTTTATTAATTATTTGGGAATTTTATTCAATGCACGTCAATCACACTTGCTTCCCATTTTTCACAGGCCCACCCTCCCACTATTGAACCACCAGTCCTCCAAAAAGAACACCAAGTCCAATTTGTGGTGCTCATATACTCATTGGAGTATGCTCAAACTCCCAATGGCCAGCTCCTTAAAGAAAATTGAGTCCTTCCACATGCCAGAAGCCGTCAACTGTGAAGAGCTACACTTCAGCATCTTTAATCACAGTATTTAAGGATTCTCTTCAATAGCTTCCTGTCTGGACTGGCTTGTTTGTTTGTTGTTGTTGTTGTTTTCTTTTTGCTGGAGGTGGAGGGGTTGTCATGGAAGCTTTAAATGTCTCTCATTCTCATATTTGAGTCTACAGTCATCAATAGCACTGCAGAAGAAGCTTCCTTGCCAATAGCAGCCAGCAGCAGCACAGATCATGGACTTCCACATGGTTCCCAGTGGCAGCAAGGATCATGGATATCAACCTGGTCCCTGGCAGCAGATTGTATCACAGACATCAACATGGCTTCTGTGGCAGCACAGACCATCGACATCAACATGGCCTCCTGTGGCAGCATTCTTACCCTGCCCTGTGCTCTCCTCCCTTAAGCAGGGAGAGCAGTGCAAGCAGCAGCAGTAGCTCTACTGTGGGTTGAGTGGTGGCACTGGCTAGGGTGACAGGGCTAGCCAGGCCCAGGGATGGCCAGAGTCTCCTGGTGGTCTCTAGTTCTGCTTCTCCTCACCAAGCATGCTGCCCTGTTCCACCATCTCTTTTTCCAATTCCATGAAACAACTTTTAGAAGCATCTTCCCATAAGACCTGGGTTTTGTTGTTGTTGTTGTTGTTGTTGTTCCAGAGATGTTGTACACCCTGCAGGATCATCCTCTGCTGCTACATCTCCCTACAAAGCAGCCCCACACTACCATCTTGGTTTCCTTCAAGTCCTCATGATATATTGTCTAAGAAAAGAATCTGTTTTCAATAAAAGGAAAAACATGGAAAATCATAATTGAATACAGGACCATCCATATTCTAAGAATAGTCTAACAGTGGCATCTAAAGAATTGAAACTGAAGCCTTGGTACCAGGATAAGTACAGTTCCCAACCAGCAAAGGACCGATAACCTATCAGCTATATCTACTTATGAATGTCCCTGAGTCTTATTTCATCTTTCCTATAGGTTGGAACATGACTAGAAGAAAGCAAAGAAAAACTAAGGATATTTCTCCTCTCAGTTCTGGATGAAAACAAACTTTTTTTTTTTTATCAATTGGGTTTCCAGTGTTCTTTCAAAAAACTGTGGATTATAGTCTTAGAATCCCTCTCCTAGTAAGAATAGAAGAATACATAAGTGGTCTGTTTTAGTTAGGATTTCTATTGCTGCAACAAAACACCATAACCATAAAGCAAGCTGAGGAGGAAAGGGCTTATTTGTCTTACACTTCCACAATGCTGTTCATCACTGAAGGAAGTCAGGACAGGATCTCAAACAGGGCATGATCCTGGAGGCAGGAGCTGATGCAGAGGCCATAGCGGAGTGCTGTTTATTGACTTGCTTCCCCTGGCTTGCTCAACCTGCTTTCTTACAGAACTCAGTGTAGCTGGAAGTTTCCCCAGTCCTGCCCACCCTGCAGTCAGACAAATCTCTCCCACCCATGTCCCGCAGCCACTTGGTCCCAAGTAAACACACAGAGGCTTATATTAATTACAAACTGTATGTCCTATGGCTCAAGCTTCTGGCTAACTAGCTCTTTCATCTTAAATTAACTCATTCCTATTAATCTATAAGTTGCCACGTGGCTGTGGCATTACCAGTCTGATGGCATCTTGTTGCTCCTTTGGTGGCAGGCTGGCTCTCTTCCCCTTCTCCTTTCTCCTTTGATTATCTCCTCATGGCTCCATCCTGCTCTGCCATAGGCCACTACAACTTTATTTACCAACCAATCAGAGCAACACATATTCACAGCGAACAAAAAGACATCCCACAGCAACTTAGGACCACCAGCCCAGGGATGGCACCACCCACAATGGGCTGGGCCCTCCTCCATTGATGACTAATTGAGAAAATGCCTTATAGGTGGATCTCATGGAGACATTTCCTCAAATGAGGTTCCTTCCTCTCTAATGAATATAGCTTGTGTCAAGTTGACACACAAAGCCAGACAGTACATAGTCTATACTTGATAACTACTTCATAAATCCATAGTACTGGAAATACCAGCATATGTTTCCAGTTGTTACATGTATCGCTTTCAGCTTTACATGGGCTCATGCATGCAAGACGTCCTTCCTATTAAGATATGTCCTCACTGTAAATTTTACTAGCCAAGCTAATAGCATTCTGGGTTTAGAAAAGTATTTAGCTCAGCAGCATTTTTCTTACTCATTTTGCTTGACTATTGAAGATTTTAAAATACTAGACATTTTAAAATATCATAATGATTTTTTTATTTGTTTCAAAGTTGGAAACTTCAAACCTGGATACAGAGATTGCTAGCAGTCCTCTGAAGATTCACAACCCTCTTCCATAATGTAGAAATATTGTTGGGAGTGGGCTGCCCCTTCTTTGAAAATTTTATACATACACTGTATTTACATTATTTATAATGTATTTACTCCCTTTCTCCCGCCATCTCCTCTGTCCTCCCCCTCAGATTCATGACTTCTCCTTATATATTGTTACATATATACGTATGTATGCATGCATGCATACATACATATAAACAACCTACTGAGTCCATTTAGCGTTGCTTGAATACACATATGTTTGGGGTTGAGCACTTGAGACAAACCACAGATAGTCAATGGACTGCCCTCTTAAAGTTTACATTTCTAGTCTCCATCCCTACTACGAAATTCGCGTGGCCTAGTGCAAAATAAATACATACAGCTTTTTTTAAGATTATTAAGAATTTCAAACCAGTAAGAAGAGAACATTTAAACCAAGCGCCAGGCCCCTCTGAGTCCTTGCTACATAGGCCATGAGCCTATGAGGCCATATCTGTTCATGCCATAATAAAGAGAGGAGTTAAGGGTTGCAATTGGAGGTATGCATGCTTCAAACCAGGGTGTTTAACATGAGTACCCAGTGACTCCATGATACGATGTCTTAGATAGCTGTATGACATAGAGTGAGCTCTCCTCTGACCACTTAAACCAGTACCGGTCAAAAGCACTGCATTTTACTAGCATTTGAGGATTTCCTGAAGTGGTAGCTGGCATTACCTTAACTCACATAAGAGCTGAAGAAACAAAATTCTAAATTGAAATTCTTTAAGCACAGAGACAGAAGAGTTCCCCATTCCTCCCATATAAAGTCTCGGTCTCTAATTCTATTTTTTCTATGCTCTGCACAACTTCAGACTCATACTATCAGTGCACACTCACTGTTTGAACCAACACTTCCTGAGTACCTTTGATGTATCAGGTATCAGAAACCAGAAATTCTTCAATGGACCAGAAAGCTGAACTCTCACTTCCAGGGCACTTGCATGCACAGGAAATACTCTGAGCCAGATGTAGTGGTTCAGGTTTGTCTCCTAGAAGTTCAGGAGATGGAGGCAGAAAGACACCAAATTCAAAGCCTTCCTACACTGAAGGATTTCAAAGTCAACTGTGGCAACCTAGTGAGAACCTTGATTAAAGGAAAAAGGAAAAAGAGAAGACTGAGATAAAGCTCAGTGGTGGTGGCTCACCTGTCTTGTATGATACTCTAGACTCAGTCACTGTATTATGGGGGAGTTGCTTAATGAATGGATAAATGGGTTAGGAGAAAGGTCCCAATACCCAGGTCACCATGGTATTTTTTATTTTGACAAATTGTCACAGTGTAAGTTAGAGTCACCATTTTTTAGTTGAACCCATGTTATACCGCCATAGAACTTTCACCACCTTTAGCCAACAAATGCCCTAGTAAATGGATGACTCACAAACCACCGACCCGTGTGGCTTAAGTTTTCTTGCCTGGCCCACGGTCAGGATAAATCTCTTTCACCTGCCAGTCCCATAGCCGCTCAGACCCAACCAAGTAAACACAGAGACTTATATTGCTTACAAACTGTATGGCCGTGGCAGGCTTCTTGCTAACTGTCCTTATATCTTAAATTAATCCATTTCTATAAATCTATACCTTGCCACATGGCTCGTGGCTTACCGGCATCTTTACATGCTGCTTGTCCTGGCGGTGGCTGGCAGGGACTCCCTTCGCCTTCCTGTTCTTTTAATTCTCTCTGTTAGTCCCGCCTAGCCACTGGCCAATCAGTGTTTTATTAGCAACACATTTGCCATACAGCACATCCCACAGCAGCTATGGGACTGGCAGGTAAAAGAGATTTATCCATACAGAACATCTGAGCGGCTGTGGGACTGGCAGGTGAAAGAGATTTATCCTGACCGTGGGCCAGGCAGGAAAACTTAAGCCACAGGCCCGTGAACCTGCATCTATCAATGGTGGGAGGCAAGCAGTATAAAGTGAGGAGAAATGGCCATTCTCTTTTTAACCCAAAATAAAAGGCTTACAGAGATGCCATTTAAGAGGAATCCATGTTTCCTGCTAACCAGATTCTACCCTACCTGTCAGTCGGTGCCCTTACCTTTAGAGGATAGGGCCTCTTACACAATACAAAGGATGAAACTGTGACATTTACTGGGGAAAAATGTATGCAACAAGAAATCATCTTACGTTGTGAAACAAACCAGCGTCAGAAACACAAACATTGCATGTTTTCTCTAATTTTCAGATTCTGTATTTTATATAGCTAGATAAATTATACACACACACACACACACACACACACACACACATATATATATATATATATATATATATATATATATATACATATACATTACCAAAATAGAAATAGGACTGTCTATGAAGGTGAAGGACAAAGTACATGATGTACTTGGAAAAAAATCTTTATGAAACCCAATACTATATGGAATGAATGTATGTCAATAAAATAAATTTAAAATCTGCCATATCTAGTAACTGGTCCATATTTAATTATCTTCAGTTATGCAAAAAGCAACTTTGATAAGATTTTTTGTCTAAGGACTACATAGACCTTTTGTCCCTCTTTAAGTCATCATCTCTAAATTTAGGGTCATACACCTACTTCTCTCTTCCCTGTGTTGTCTTCTCTTTGCACACTCTAAACTGATTAGTGCCGTTAAGACGCCTGCACTGGTGTGTGTGTGTGTGTGTGTGTGTGTGTGTGTGACCACCTCTGTGACATTGCTTGTGGTGTGCCTCTGTCACCTGTGCTTCCTCCACACTATAGGTTAGGGTCACCTCTACACATCCAGGATGAACTAGGTGACAAGGGAATGCTCTGTCTGAACATACATTCAGCACAGATTAATATGGACAATACAATATCCTCTATGCCGCTAATTCACAGTTCTCCATGACCACTTCCCTTAAGATCAGTGGTGATGCCCAAAACACCCTTCAGTAAGAACTGAAGATGTTCGCAGAAAGTCGGGGAAGGAGACGTTTGTTCATATGTCTGTAGAAGTTTGCCTTAGTTGGTCACTTTCATTTCCTTTTTCCTTTGTGGTGTTAGGAATAGAACCCATAGCCCTGTGCATTGTGGGGGAGCCCTCTGCTGGTAAACTGAATCCTGAATCGACAGTAGTACTGGAGACCCTCTTTCCCCAAGTCTCTGGATTGGCTGTCCTGTTCTGAATGTCCTCTTACCTTTCAAATTCGTACATTAAAATTCCAGCACATTAGTGGGCGGTGCTTTGGAGTCGTGATTAGACCATAAAAGCAAATCCTTCATGAAAGGATTATTCCCCTTGTAAGTGACAGCCTGACCACCTCACTTCTTCAGTATGTGGCATTACAGGGAGGGGTTGGCAGGCATGGTAGCAGAATCTCAGCAGATGATGAATCTGAGTGACCCTTGATCAGCTTCAAAGCCTCCAGAATTGTGAGAAATCTCTGTTTACTTGTTTGTTTACAAAACACCCACTGGAAACACATTATATAGACTATGAAATTCAAGACAGAAGAAACAAGCCTGCCCATCAGGTTGTTCACGTCCAAATGTACTAAGGCAGTAACAGAATAGACTCCTTAAAAATCCCACAGGGAAGTTACCATTCTTTCCTTGTTATAGGAAGGTAGCCAAGCCAGGCGGTGGTGGTACACATCTATACTCCCAGCACTCGGGAGGCAGAGGCAGTCTGATCTCTATGTGTTTGAGGCCAGCCTGGTCTACAAAGCAAGTTCCAGGACAGCCAGAATTGTTACACACAGAAACCCTGTCTTGAAAAAGAAAGAAAGAAAGAAAAGAAAAAGATGAAAGGTATCCAATTCTGGTTTTGTAGTTACCATTTATTAAAAACATGCATCTGCCCACTCTATGCATTTCATAGCTATTAACACAAAATAAGGGCAAGGAAAATGAAATCTGAGGGTCAATAGGGGAACAATGATGCTTATGACTAAGGAGACTTTCAGATATATTATGTCTCAACAAGAGCATGTATTACTGGAAAAGATTAGTCTGTAAGTGTGGCAAAATGCTGATATTTTATATCCCAATCTCCATTATTTTTAAAAAGAATCTATGTTACATCCATAAAATGTTCGTAACTACAAATATGTCATTTCTTGGAGCTGGTAGATAAAATGCATTAGACTAACCAAGTTGTTTAGTGGAGAAATGAGGGAGAATTAAGAAGGTGGTGATGGCAGCCTTCAGTAGAAGATCCTCTCATATGTAGTCATGTTTCAAACAAGTTTTCTTATCTATTAATAGCATCTTTTTTATTTTAAGTTTTATTTTTATTTTTATTAAGAAATTGTTTTTATTCATTTTACATACCAACCACAGATCCCCCTCTCATCCCTCCTCCCACTCCCCCACCCCCAGCCTTCCTCCCCAGCCCACCCCCCATCCCCTCCTCCGAAAAGGTAAGGCTCCCATGGGGAGTCAACAAAGCCTGGTACATTCACTTGAGGTAGGTCCAAGCCCCTCCTCCCGCATCAAGGCTGTGCAAGGCATCCCACCATAGGTAATAGGCTCCAAAAAGCCAGTTCATGCGCCAGGGATAGATCCTGATCCCACTGCCAGGGGTCTCTTAAACAGACCAAGCTACACAACTGTCTTGCCCATCCACAGGGTGTGGTGGTATTGTGTTCCCCAAAATATTGTGTACCTTAATAAACTTATCTGGGGTCAGAGACAGAACAGCCACAATATTAAACATGAGGTTAGGCAGTGGTAGCATACGCCTTTAATCCTAGCATTCCAGAGACAGAAATCCCTCTGGATCTCTGTGAGTTCAAGGCCACATTGGAAACAGCCAGGCGTGGTGACATTAATCCCAGAAAGCAAGCCTTTAATCCCAGGGAGTGGTGGTAGAAAGGAGAAAGGTATATAAGGCGTGAGGACCAGAAACTAGAGGCATTTGCCCTGGAGAGGCATTTGGCCTGGGTAGGCATTTGCCCTGGAGAGGCATTTGCCCTGGAGAGGCATTTGCCCTGGAGAAGCATTTGGCCTGGTTAAGCATTCAGGCTTCTAGCAGCAGTTCAGCTGAGACCATTTCTGGATGAGGACACAGAGGCTTCCAATCTGAGGAAACAGGACCAGCTGAGGAACTGGCAAGGTGAGGTGGCTGTGGCTTGTTCTGCCTCTCTGATCTTCCAGCGTTCACCCCAATACCTGGCCCGGGTTTGATTTTATTAATAAGAACTGTTAAGATTCATGCTACAACAGGGCCTAGTCCAGTCCCATGGAGGTGCCACAGCTGCTGGTTTAAAGTTCTTGAGTTCCCACTTGCTTTGATTGATTGTATCTGTAAGATTCCCCATCATGATCTTGACGCCCCTTGCTCCTAGAATCCCTCTTCCCTCTCTTCAACTGGACCCCTGGAGCTCGGCCTGGTGCTTGGCTGTGGATCTCTGCATCTGTTTCCATCAGTTACTGGATGAAGGCTCTATGATGATAGTTAGGGTATTCACCAATCTGATTACCAGGGTAGGCCAGTTCAGGCACCCTCTCCACTATTGCTAGTAGTCTAAGCTGGAGTCATCCTTTTGGATTCCTGGAAACTTCCCTAGTACCTGGTTCCTCCCATCCCCACAATGTCTCCCTCTATCAAGATATCTCATTCATTGCTCTCCCACTCTGTCCCTATTCCAATTTGAGGAATGAGTGGATTGCCCTGGGAAGGGGAAATAAATGAGATCTCCTAAGTAAACTGGGGGGGAGGGATAGAGGATAGGGGATGGGGGATGAGAACATACTAATAGCATCTTAGAAAGATCAATTGGAATCAGAAGACTGAAATTCAAATTCCTGGTTGGCCACTTTCTGGTGGAGGACAGTGGAATCCTTCCCACTCTCCTGGTGGTCCTCTACTAAAGGGAAAACTGGCCAGCAAGTTCAGGGGGTTCATAGAGAGATGAAAGAGAAAGGGATGTGGACATGACAAGGAAGCTGTATCCATGAAATCTCAACAATATGGTTGCCTAAACCAGACCTGCATAAGGACAGCACCGTTGGCATGCCAACCCAGACAGGGGAAGTTCATGAGGCCCCAACCCTAGATGAAAAGCTGTAGACAACCAGTGGCGACTGAGAAGTGGGGCATCAGTCTTGTCTAGGGATACACCCTTGATAGGTCACCTGAAGCATGGAGACATAAGAGAAACACTAAATCAGTTCAGTAAGGTGTGTGTGTGTGTGTTTGAAAGTCTGTCTGTCTGTGTGCATATGTGTAGCAATGATAAAGATAGAAGAAGAGGTCATGAAGAAGAAAAACACATGAGGAAGAGGAGTGAAAATAATGTAAATACAGTATCCATGTATAAACTTCTCAATAAAAATTTAAATTAAAAAAATGAGAAAGAGTGGGAGGGCCCTACATCCATCAAATGAGCACTGTTCTGTGGGTCCAGGTGGTGAGCATGACAGCCTCACTTCCATTTGCTGGCACAAAAGCAGAGGAAGTAAATTCAGCCAGTTTCCCTGAGCATCTCAGAGGGTGCCCGGTCATCCTGACAAAGTCATCCTGACAAAGTCATCACAGGTGTTTCAGGCAGCCTAGGAGAAAAGCAAGTTGGACAGGTGAGCACTTCACACACACACAGACACACACACACACACACACACACACACACACACACAATCTCTATATATAACTACCGTGAAAGTTGGGATAAATGACCAGCTCAGATTAAATACATTTCAACATGAAAAGAGTTAACTGAGGACCAATGAACCAACTTAAGTTGATGCTGGTTTACTCATCTATGCTGTTGCGTCTCGCTCATCATTTGTTTTAATTATTCCTGATGTGTACTGCCTATCGCATCGCCAGCTCCTTCAAAGGCAAAGGAATAAGCAGTTGTCATAACAACAAAGGTCTTCATTACCCTGGGAACCTTCGACAGCTTTATTTAAAATGAAGGAGAAAAAGGAACCCTAACCAATTAGCTTTATCAGTCTGATTCATGTTCTTCTTAAACTGATAACTGTTTCCTGAAGAACCGAGAGTTTGATGGGAGATGTGTCATGAATATTTATGGTAACATAAAACTCTGAGAAAAATTGGCAAGCTAATTATCACTTGGGAGGTGTTTCTGGTCAAATTCCTGCCCAGTGATCCATTTGATTTTTTTAATGGCTTTTATTAAACAAATCAAAGAATTAGTGAGACCTTTACTGGTATCCATCCATTGGTTTGAGGACAGCAATGAGATGTATTCCTGTTCCAACTTTATTGCCCTCACTAATTTGATTTCTGTTGCCTTTTCAATTCCGTTAAGCCAGAAATGTTTTCTCCTGCCTTCCATCCTTCCTTCTCTGTGCTAAGAACACAGTAGAAATCCCCAGACAGTTTTAATTTGCCCTTCTCTATGGAGGATTTTTTTTCTTTTTCCTGGCTGTTTTCTTCTGGCTGCAGGAGATAAGACTTAGAAGCAATTATTGTCTTGGTCCCAGATCCCACAGGTGTTTTCCTCCCTGCCCTGTGACCATAGGAAAAATAAATAGCAAACCTGAAAGGGTCTAGTTGGGGCACACTTCAAGTTCAACCCTGAAGCCAAATGTTTGCATACTTCATGGGAGTGAAAAATTATGCAGGAGTCAGCATAATTATTTCTG